>PVJO010002530.1:0-141637 GCA_004026905.1 Hystrix cristata | reverse complement strand
ATAATCCTCAGCTGGATCATCTATGCCCAGAACCACACTGACTCATTCCAGCTGGGCATTCCAAGTTGACCATAATCAGTCCACCACAAAAAACCAGGATGGAATTATTGAAAAGGGTCAAAAAAGTCAGAAGGAAAAGTACTGGCTCCAAACAGAAGCCAGGCCATTCTGTTAGGGATGCTGGCTAAGCATTGCCTGCGCTGCTTTAGTAAGAAAGAATTGGAAGTTAATATTAAAATTTGCTATAAACTCTATTATAGCTGGTACATATTTTATGCAGTTATTATTTATAAAGTAAAAATAATAGGAAGGAATATCATTTAAAAATATAAGCTCACAGATTCTAGACTTGAATTTTTAACATTTTCATGAAAATATAATTTAAACAACCCACTTAGAGATATATTTGGAAAGACACAAGGAGTGATGGCTCCCTATTAAGTGTAGATATTGGTGCCATAATAGAAAAATAAAGCCAAATAAGAATTCAGCTTGATAACTGTTTCTGTGTGGATACACTATATCTTCCCCTAACACTTCCCAAATCGGGAAATAACCAAACATAATTACATCCACACTTGGACTACATATGCCTAATCTGAAGAATAAGACAGGAAACATTACTTGGCAGATATATTTATACATTTAATATCTTCAAAAGAGAAATGACTTGATGATTTGATATTTGGCCTTCAGTCTACCACTAGTTGATCTAACTTCCCCCCCCCAGGATTTCTTTCTCTCTCTCTCTCTCTCTCTCTCTCTCTCTCTCTCTCTCTCTCTCTCTCCTCTCTTCCCCCACCCACACACTCAGTCCTCACCTCTCAGCCACCAGAATCTCCTAAGTACCCTGTAACACTCCCAGGTTGAAGCCCACACACTCTTCTCCTCATTCCCCCCATACTCCACCTCAGTTCCCAGCCAATTTAGAACTGCTGGACTAGATAAATCACCATAGTCCTTCCCAACTGAAACAATCCTGATTCTATAACTCACTGACTCATGAAATAATCTAATGGATATGACATAATATAAGCGATCTTTTGCCCACTGAATTCAGTGACATTTGCCACAAATAGCCTTTAGAGAATAATGAAGTCCCTGGGACTGAGCATTCTCCCCTGCCCCGGACAACCCTAACAATCTCCCTTTAATTCATTCAAATCAGTTTCACAGACATGCCAGAACCAAACTAGAAAATCAAACCTAGCAGACAGAAGTGCACCACACACTCGCAGAATAAGCACATGTGAAGTACAAAAATCAGTTTTTATTATGAAATTTGTAAAAGCAACTCATCTCCAATTTGGAATCTTCTTCCTAATGAAATCATTTTTCTCATCCTCCAGCTGTGCCTGGAGGGTGAGTTATTGCAGGCCTCGCTGTCAGAACTCCAGTTCCACGGAGTCGAGGACCAAATGAGCTACTCCCTCGCCATCCCGCTCCCACATCAGGCACCTGATATCTGGAGGAAGGATGCTCACAGAATCTCTGGAACCTGACTAAGTCTCCCCTCCTTATGTCCCTTGACAGGTAGTTTTGGTATTTATGTAAGTGGACAAATTCATATTAGTGGTCTCCTGAGAGAAGGGAAAGGTGAGCCTGACCTCAGGGTGTTTGGGATGAAGCTGCCAAAGGCCTCATTAGCGCAGAGGGATGCTGAGGGCCCCAGGGGGAGAGTAGAAGTCTGGAGTGATCCTCTCTTTCAAAGAAAGGGCCTGGGGGTTGGGGATTCAGCTTGAGTGGTAGAGCTCTTGCCCAGCAAGCACAAGGCCCTGAGTTCAATCCCCAGCACCCACCCACCCCCAAAGAAAGGGCCTGAAGCCTGGGGAGAGGACTTCCTGAGGCAGTCTGTTAGGAGTCCAATTAAACCAATAGGAAAGGCCCCTTTGAGGCTTACGTAGAGATTCAATGCCACGGACAGATTTCTGCCCCCGAGACACTCACGATGAATGACATGTGGCCCAGAGGAGGCATGTAGGAAAGACTCAAGGGAAGAAAGCCAATAGGAAAAGACATGGACCTTCTCAATCAAAGCAGAACTCCTGAGAACAGGACCTATCATCAAGCCAATGAGACTGTGTACCGACCCTTTACACCAGATGTGTGCCTCGGGTTCCCGAGCCACTCAGGGTGTGTTACTCCTCAAGAAAGACGTAAGACTTTCTCTTAAAATGCAACTCTGGGTTCCCAAAAGATTTCAGGAGAGGGAGAAGCCTGTATTCCCAAGCTGGAAAAATAACATGTGTGAATATACATGTCATTTTAAAACAGAGCATCATACGAAATATACATTCTTAAGTTTTTATATTCTGATACAAATATTTATTGAATTAGTGAATAAATATTTACAGATATTTGTCAAACACCCACAGTATCCAATAAATATTTGTCAAACACCAATAAATAAACACCAATAAACAATATTCAATAAATATTTGTCCAACACCCATGGTATACCAGCACTATGGGTACTAAGCAGAGCAATACACTGCCTACCTCTCAAGGGTTTCTTAGTGTAATCAGAGAAAACAAGAAACTACAGCACAACTTGGTCGGTGCTCTACTTGTAAAATGAGCAAAGCATTATGGAAGCCCAGATTACTGTCATAAAAAAGAGGCTTTACTTCTCATTTCTCTGGCCACTCTTCAGCCTCCTTCATGCCCCTCCCTTCTGCGTCAGTCATTAGAGGAGAAGCTGCTGAAGGAGGAAAGAGAAAGTAGATGCTCACTGGTGTCAAATGGCCAAGTCAGATGCTGTTGGACTTAGTGCTCAGAAGGTCATGGGCAAATCACTCAAAAAGTATTTTGAAAAAATACTGCAATCTTTGCATTTCGGTGTGCTAGGACCCAACACAAGGGTGCTTTGGTAGAATTTGATAAATAAATTGTGCTAATCTTCTGGAGCATTCTACAAATAGTAGTTATTATTATTCCAGCTCTAGATCTCTGTAACCTTCAGTCTAGATCCAGAGCAAATAAGCTCCCCTTTACTTTCAGAAGCACCCTTTTCCCAGGACAAGATCTCATTCTTCGTGCGTGGAGGTGGCTAGATCAAGTGCGCAGCCTCCATTCCCTCCACCCTAACATACAGATTTTGCACAGGGCAAAGCGTCTGCAGGGGGAAGGGGTTAGGAGGTGCTTGTCCTTGAAGAAATACAAAGGAATTTCCTTCTTCAATTCATTGTTACCTCTGTGTCAACCAACCCCATCAGGCCATGCCTCTCTGAATTCCAGAATTAAGATGGTGCTTTCATACTGAGGATAAGGAGTGCTGGGGACTTAGCTCAGTGGTAGAGTACTTGTCTAGCAGACATAAGGCCCTGAGTTCAATCCCTAGCACCCTCTCAAAAAAAAGAACAAGAAGACAGGAGCAACTTACACAGATTTCCGTTGGCCGCAGAAGAGGATGGAACGAACACAAAGTGTCACTAAGGAGTCCGCTCTTCCTCTCATACTGAGGATAAGGAAGAGAGAACATGATTTCTAATTCTCCCAATTCCATCCTCAAAAAGAGATGTGCCTTCAGCTCCTCCCCATTATGTTCTACCTCTTCTTCAAGGAGATTTATGGGAACTAAAAGTAAAAAACGAGGCTTCACAACTTGAAGCACATGGTACCAAAACAAGTCACTTGACGAAAACAATCACTTATCAAACTTTACCTAGTTGTAATGTCAGCCGCCCATTCAATTTCCCTTTAAAAATTCACAGATGTTTGTGGGGCAAAAATTGTAAGTCCACTGGCAGCTCATCTGTTTTTTACGGAGTGCAGGAGTCGCCATCTAAAACCTATCAATTGTCACAGTCTGTCATCATTGCAAAGATGCGGCCATTATTTAAATTAGACTGTGTATGATTTTTCCCTCTGTGATGGCTTTTCAGATGGTGATATGTCATACCAAGCCACAGTAAACGGGTGCTAAGCATTCTGAACACATTAGTCCCGTCCATAATTTGGTGCTTGCAGGAAAGCATAGTGATAATATAAAAAGGATTCTGTCTCTGTTTATGCCAAAAAAAAAAAAAACCCAAGGAGATATATTGACATAATTACCTGAATGTGAGCTGAGTGTTAGGGCTTCTGCAAGTAGAAAAAAGTAAACAGGCCTCACTTATTACCAGCTAGGATGGATTCTTCACCAACAGGATTTTTTTGGTTTTTGTCCTGTTTTGTTTTTAATTTATTAAATTTTTATTAATACATGTTTGCAATACATAATGGTAACTTTCATCATGGGGAGTTAGGTCACGTACATAGCACATTTTAGTTCTTTCTACTTCCCCTTTCCCCTACCCTCTATCTCTTGGTTACCTTCCCATTTGCAAAGTATCTATCTCCCCATTTCCTACTGTCTATCTTTTGTTTTGCTTTTTAATTATTTATACTTTGGGACTCATTTGAACATGGGAGAAAATAATCCCATTTGTTTAGTATTCAAGAGTTCATCAGGCCTTAAGTGACATAATCTCATTTAATTTTCACGATGATGCTCTGCCTTAGGAGAATACGTACTTTCATCACTATTCTCATTTTACACATGGGGAAACTGTGGCTCAGAACATTTTTGATGATTCATTCAAGGTTACAAAAGGTCAATAAATGACAGAAAACCAAAACCCAATCTTCTATCTTCAGAACTCCTCCTTAATAAAGGCTATTGTTGAGTCTTTTCTGGCTTTAATCTCTTTCGTGCAGCGAGTTTATTTTCAGGTGTTTTAAAGAAATGACCAGTCAAGTTCAAGAGACAGACTCTTAGTGCAATGGTTCTCACACTTCTCATGCTGCATGAGAATCTCCTGAGAAGCATTTAAAAATCCTAATTCCCGTGTCATTCCCCAGCCCAGAGAAACCAGCGCATCTCAGGGCAGGAGCAGGTGTCAGCGATGTTTTTAACTCCCAAGAGATGAAGAACTGTACAGCCAAATGCATTCATTCTCCAAACTGTTGTGTGTGAGAACCCCTGAGACACTCGTTCAATAGCAGTGCACCCCGCAACAGATGTGATTTGTTGGACGGGGTAGATCGTTAGGTGTCTGAGTTTTTACCAAGTTCTCCCACTGATCCTGCGGCACCCAAATTTCATAACCACTACTTTCGGGGTTAAGATCGACTTTTAAGTTAACCAAACTTGCATTTAATAGTTCTGCCATGTACCAACTGTGTGACTAGATCTAAACAAGTTCGTTCACCTCTCGAAGATTCAGTTTCCTCATCAATACAGCGTAGATAATGGTAGTATTTACCTTTCACACGTGTCTGAACAGTCAAGGACACAACGTTGTGATTCTCACCTGGACCAGTATCACTCAAGATCTGTGAGAAACACAAAATCACCAGCTCCCCACACCACATCACACCTGCCGAAGAATCAGAAACTCCGAGGGTCGGCCGGAGCAGTACTTCACAAGGAGTCTTTTAAAATGATTGTTATATATGCTAAGGTCTGTTTGAGGTTACTGTGCTGGCTGGTAAAGTGACTAGTCCTCTGCCTGCTGTACGGCAAGTACTCAACTAACGTTAGGTGTTAAGTTGTGATCGTCCTCATCGCCGTCATCATCCCCATTGGTGTACAAGGCTTCCAAAATTAACCTTGAAGATTACAGCTGGAAATGAAATCGCAAAGCAAGAACAGGCTCAATGTCAAGATTGAGGCTACAATTGCCGGCACGATGGTTTTTGTTCTCATGACCCATTCAACGTTCCTAATAAATTATAACCATCTGATCGTATCAGTCCCCTCTGTAAAACCCCATCTATAGCCACGCACAGTGTCTTACAGAGTGCTTGCAATCCAACTATACAGGAGGCTGAGGCAGGTGATTTAGAAGTTCAAGGCCAGCCTGGGTCATTCAGCAAGACCATCTTGAAAAAATAAAAAAGAGCTGAGGATCTAGCTTGGCACTCCCTGGGTTCAAACCCCAGTACTGCAGAAAAGAAACAAACAATGAAGAATTATCAGTATGTTATGTAATTGCTCATAGAGAAGAGTATAAAGTACAGTCTTTCCCTCTGCAACAGACAGGTGTATACAGCTCTTTCCTTGTACATGAATTGTATTTCAGTCTATCTCTTGATTCCTGAGAATTACCCAACTAACAGTCATCATCTCTCCAGAAAAGAAACGAATACAAAATAAGCTAAGTACTTAGATGGAAGAGAACTGCTAAGGTTCTACTGTGTTGGGGTTTTGTGGAATAATAAAACAGATCTTTTTTCTAACTTAATAAGGACTAATGGGGGAAAACAGACATTAAATAAATGTGTGCAAAATTCTACAAAAGCTGAGTACAAAGTGCCAAGGGACACTATCACGGGCTGTGTGACCTGCCGTGTGTGAAAGCAGATGGTGGTGGACTCCCAGGGTGACGCCTGAGAATGTGATGTGTAACCTGAGACTGAAGATGTGTACAAACTAGGCAGGCGGAAAGAGCAGGGCTGAGGAGGTTGTGAGCGTTCCTGCCAGAGGGAATGACAGGGCAAAAGTCCCAAAGTGGAGGAGCACGTGGGACATTCAGAGATGATTTGCCCAGCAGGAGTGAGAGTTGATGGGTGCCTGTCCACTCAACCTCCAATGTCAGAAACAAGCGGCAGACTCTGAAGCCGACACTAGCGCCATTCTGTGTCTGAGAACCCAGGAACCTGTTGCCAAGTCACGTCGCGACGCTTTGGGAAACTAACGAATGATTGGCCACAAACAAAATCTAAAGTCCCTGGAATATTTGGAGTCTAGAATTCCAAATTTGATTTAAAAAATCATTAAAAATTAAATAAGAGACTGGTAAAGAAATGTGATGAAGAGTTTAAAGAAACCATATTCACCTTACCCTAAGAAAGATGAAAACCAATTTTCTTTTCTTTTTTTTTTTTTTTTTTTTTTGTGATGCCAGGGATCGAATTCAGGCCCTTGTGCTTGCAAGGCAAGCACTCTAATCAATTAGCTAAATCCCCAGCCCCAAAAAGCAATTTTCTGTTGATCTTCTGTTTTTGAAAGAGTCTTATATATAAGAAGATGATGAGATGATCTGTTTTTCTTCATCTCCATTAAGAGCAGAAGAAAAGTTTTTAAACAGCAATACTAAAAATATAGATTTGTATGAAATAATTTCTTGACAATAAAGAGAATTAAATTTCAGGGATATTACGAAGGGAGAATAAGTGGCTCCCTCAGGGCATTTCTAAGTAAGCTAGATTTTTATACATGTATATAGGAGCTACTTTACCTAGAAGCAGATGGTGAAGTACACTATTTTGTCAAGTAGCCTGCGATTCTATGAAGTCCATTCCAAAGAAAACAACAATTGATATAAATAAATTGAAGCAACAGTGTCATCTAGTGGAAAACTCAGGAATAACACTCAATATACCAATATGATTGAAATCATCTCTATATGCTTAAAGATTAGTTGTTTAAAAGCTAGATGCAAACTTGTTCCAAAATTGTATTTTTCCATCCATGACTCAACCACACACACTAAAGGGAAAACAAGTTTCAAATCAGCAGACTGATTAATGACCAGACCCTGGAGAGGGAAGTGGAAGATAAGTATTTTGATAGTCACAGTCAAAAGGCTAAACCCAAACAAATTTGGAATGCTTTAATTAAATTCTCAACAACCACATTCCTAATGTATGTCTTGGGGCTCCCATATTTGAAAACCAAGTGTAACCTCTGTTGCAGAGATAAAGGGAGATTACTGATTCGTGGTTACTGGAAAGCTAAAATGATTGCTGAGCCCCGAGACTGCCCTCCTTCTAGTCCCTTCCAGGTGATCTGCACAGAGTCCTGTGAGAAACATGTCGGAAGATAGTCCCCATCACCCCAGGTCCCACACTCAGCTTTGTCAGAAACTTCAGAAATTACTCAGATTTGCAAGCAGTGCCTCTAGCCAACGCTCAGTGTTTGTTGTTGTTGTTGTTGTTTCAGTTTGGGGGAGGTTGCTTTGCTTTGGTTTTGGTTTTGCGAGACAGCGCCTCCCAAGTGCTGGGATTACAGCCATACACCACCACACTTGGCTCAAGACTCAGTTTGAATAGACAGGGCTCTTGCAAGAACAGGATGAGATAACAAATATGACATCTGTTTAGAAACTATACATGCCAGTTATCGATGCACTACCTCGGAGACCCACATCTTCCCTTTATCCTTTCTTCTGCCATATGGAAGCTGGATCCTGTATTTCTTACTTGTAGCTTGCAAAATGATGAAAGTTTGAATTTCATCAGTAAAGGGTGCTGGAAGGAGTTTTCCCTCTCCTTCTTTCCCTGGTATCCTGGGTAGGTATCTGCATCTGGTGCAGCCTCCGCAGCACCCAGACATGACAGTGCAGACAGCTTCCCTAGCATCTGGCTCCTGCAGCACTGGTCAGCCAGCAGGACATAGCACCAGCCGTGCGTGGCTTTCCCCACACTCTCCTAGCCAGCCTCTTGGTGAAGCCCACCGGTCTGACACCTGCACGCACAGGGCTTCGCTGAGACTCCTTTTGGGGGATCTCAGCCTCAGTAAACTCCATCGTCCCAGGAGCCATAGCAATCCTTCTCCAATGAAGTCTGGGTCTCAGGCTTGGGTAGAGCGTTGGGGGTGGAGGGACAGGCTCTCCACACCTATTCCTACCTTGGGTTCTCCTTCTTAACCCCTAGCACCTGCTATACTCTAAAGTTCTTTTCACTCCTCACGAGCCCAGTCCTCATTACATCAATTCCTTTTTATGGTAAGTAAATCACTTAATTAAATATTCTCTTTCAAACTACTCTGTGGCTTACGACTACCAATTGGACCGACTGATGCACCATAGAGTAAATGTATCTAGGAACAGACCCAAGTTTTGCGGGATTTGAATTTTGCATAATTTGCTGTCCCTTCAAAAGGAATAATATGAAATTATCAACAGAGAATTAGACACATAATCTTGGAAGGATCTCATGCAGAAAAGGGGCTCTAACACTAGCTTCACAGTCAGTCACCCCTGATGGTAACCATTGTTTATATTAGAAGAGTATGTCAGAAGCGTAAATCTCAGGTTTGATTACCACCTGTATTGGTCGCCTTTCTAGAGTCAGTGGTTTGCAAGAGAGCAGATTTAATACAAAACAAACACAGGTTACAACATTCACACAAAACCCAAATGTAGGAAGAGTGCAAAACATCTACCTATGCACTGGAGATCAGAAAAATCCAATCAGGGGCTGGGAGCCCACGGCACTGTCCCGTGTACATCCGTGTCTGCACTAAAAGGCGGAAGAAATCTTTACTGGAACCAGGATACGATACGATGCTTGCAGCAGAGATGAAGATCAGAGCTCCCCTGAGGCAAACAGTAGCCGTCCTCTACAACAGCAAGGCCCCAAGATCCTTCTGGGACAAAAACAGCCGAGTTCCCTTTGGAAGAATCAGCCACAACAGAGCTTCTCCTGGGAAACAGCTGGCCTCTATCTTCTGCTCCTGTTCTCCTTTATGTTTTGTTCGAAACAATTCTCAGCTGGCTCCTTTATGCCCAGCACCACACTAACTCAGTCCAGCTGGAGTTCCTGTCAAGTTGACCACAGTAAGTCCACACCACCTTCTTTGATACGACGGTGTTTTGGAAGCAGAATTAGTCACCAGAGATGTACAGCATTTAAAAGAATGGCTCATCAAGGAATATCAAAACCTGGCTAATGGTCTCTGATATGCACCTTTGCCTTTAAGTGCCCCCACCCCACCCCACCGGACCCGCTCCCATGCCCTCTCATGCCTTGGTTCCCGATGGGACCTTTTCTAACTCTTCAAGTCTCACTTAAGAGGTACTTTGTTTTCCCGTTTCCTTCCCACCTGCTGTCCCGGACACAGCTAATTGTTTTGTTTTGTTTTGTTTTTTAACTTATGTACTAAGAAAGCTTGAAACATATCTTAGTAGGGATTCACCAAACTGAAATGTAGATATGTATCTGTGTTTCTGGCACAGTGTGCACATCGATATTCAGTAAACGTTGCATGCATTGAACTGAATTAAATGATGCAAATTCAGGCATGCTTGAAATGAGTTGGGGCCCACACTTTGTGATTGTTTCTCCAATTCAAAGCCCTGACGATGGAATTACTAATACAAAATAACCCACCATCTCCCAGATTAAATTCTGTACACCCTGATCGTAGATTGCACAAGGCATGTGTTAATCTGACAGAGTAAGTGCCTTGAAACCAGAAGAGATGCCGCAGCTCAGCACTGAAGAGGAAGTCAATATCAGAGAACAAAACACATCTAAAATGTGTTCTTCATACACTTCTCCCTCACATTCCGACGGAAATCCATACTGCCTTCTAAGAACACAACAGATACACCCACGATGAGTCACCTTCTATCTTTTATTCCTCCAATAAAAAGAAAGCCCATTTCTTAGATGGTATAGATAATTCTAAGTGCAAAAGGCTTGGAATTTCCTATTGATACTCCTTAGCTACTTTATCAAAACTTGTCTTCCAAAATGTCGAGATTTCTTCCACCAACTCACCAAGTCATGCAGCCAGCCAGTCAATATAGAACCATGCTGAAGCATAGTTCTAATCTCAGCATTCCTTCATTCGAATCTGGTGGTCCTTTCTTCCTCTACATTTGCCCCTAAAGTAAAGCAAAATTTGTTTTCCATCATATATTTTTCATGGCCCTAGAAGCCTCTCCCTAAATAGATTCAAACTCTCAGAATGGATAAAGTTACACAGATTTCTTTCAGTTAAACGCAGACATCTGAAATTATGACAATAAACTTGATTTGTGTTCCATCTAGAACAGATGTACTCAGGATAGTCCCATGATTCCATTTCGCCTCCATCAGTCCATTAAACCAAAATACTGGAGCTCTGTTTCCTTTCCTGCAGTGATCATCATTTGTAGTCGGGGCTAGAGTAGATGGCTCTATTGCTTAAATTAGAAGGAGTACTATGTCATTCTTCTCTTGCCAACACTCTAAGCAAGAAAGGCAAGACTATAAATAACAGGCAGTCACCAGGTGTCAGCACCGAGAATGAAGGAGGAAATGATGTGTTCATCTATAAGCAACAGCAACACAAAGAAAACAAGGGTAACTCCTGTTTCAGCTTGGCTTGTATTACTTAGAGGGAAAAAAATGACTGCTACAAATATTTACTTGGCTCATTAGTTGTATGGCATTTTTTAAAAAACAAAGGCAAGCTATGACAGGAAGGCAGGTCATCACAGAAATCAGAATTCTCTTTCTACGTGCATCATGTAATATATTTGGAGTTTTGGAAAAATTAATTATCACAGTGGTCTGGTGCTGTCATATTCCACGTAGGTAGGTCTCATAGATGCTACCAACATTTCATACAGCTATCGATGCAAAACTGTGATGGTATATGCATATCCATGTTTATAGCAACACAATTCGTAATAGCTACATCTCGGAAGCAGCCTCTGTCCATCGACAGATGAATGGAAAAAGAATATGTTGTATTTATATACACTGGAATACTACTCTGCCATAAAGCAGGAAAAACTTGAGTCATTTGTAGGAAAATGGATGCACCTTGAGACCATAAGTGTGACCATAAGTGAAATAAATCAGGCATGGAGTTTAAATAGTGCATGTTTCTCTTATATAAGAAACCCAAAATGTAAATAAAAAGCAAAATAAAGATAGAAAACAGAAATTAGGAAGATAGATCTTTTCAAAAGGAAAGGGAACCAAGAGATGGAGGAAAGAGAGGGAGCGGAAGGAGGAGGGAATGATAAGAACTAAGTTGTGTTATGTACATGTACCAACTCCCTGTGCGGAATGTAATCATTCTGTATTGCAAACATGTACTAATAAAAAACAAAAATTGAAAAATAAACTAGTTCTTCCCTGTAACTTGCCATGAACACAAATAAGCTCAGGCTAGAGAAGAACTAGCTGAATAAAATGCCTAGAAGAGCACAGGCTTTGCCCATGCCGTCTGACTGGCTGGGCGCTAGAGAGGTCAACCTGTGTGCAGTCAGAGCGGCTGTCACCGAGGACAGCTCCAGAGCGCCCTCTGTTCTTAGGACTCTTGCCCACTTCCGCCAGCTGGAGGAGAGCGCAGGACTGGGAAAACATGATGGTAGACAAGAGTATTTCTCAAATCTGTCCTCGTGGCAAATCTCATAAACCTTTCATAGACACAGCATGTGAAATGTGTTCTTTTGATTGATTCTTTGAATATTTGAGATGGATCATCCAAGGGAGTACAAAAGGGTCATAAGTTTACCTTATAGAGAAAGGGAAAGAAAATCAAGCATATTAACTCACTCAGGTCGTGGTACCTCCCTCCCTGCCTTGCCTTGTGATTTTAGATACAAGTACTACTGGAGTTCTAATGAATGCACTAATTACATAAGCCATAAAAGACTTACACAGAGAATGGTGATTTCTCCCTATAAGTACCTAATTTGCTACAGAAAGGCTAAATTAGGGAGCAGAGAGGACTGGAACAGAGTAATTATTTGCCAGACAAAACAGAACATAATGTGTAAAGAAAACTGAGTATGCCCAAGTGGGTGAAAGTCAACACAGGAAACATTCTCATTTCATTTTGAAATACCTTATTTCTGAGACATCCCTACATACAGAGTACGTGTTTTAACTGCAATGATTATTTCTAAATAATAAGTTCTATAAAGTTTAACAACTTTATAGAATGAATTAACTACAACTTTATGGAGTGAATTTGCTTAATTTCTCTATTTGAGAAGGGAAAAGATGTCAGCCCAGATAAGAATTTTACTTTGCAAAAGAAAACTTAAATATTAGCAGCGTTTGAATATCTCTTAGGCAAAAATACTCTTCTCCTGTGTTTGTCAAGCAGCGCTGTTGAGAAAATCATTTGCCCAACATCAGACTTGTACATCCTAAGGTTCTTTTCATGTAATGCCATGTAATGATAAGAATAATAACTCACCAAGATGTGTCACTCTTCCCAGTGCATTTGCTCCAGTTTGGGGTCTGGAAAGCTCTCATTTCGTCAGAACACAAGCCACAGATTCGTTCTTCATGGGTGAATAAAAACCATTCACAAAAACCCATCTCCTAAGACTGATGTATCTGCATAGCCATGTTCACAGCAGCATTATTCACAATAGCTACAAGATAGAAGAACTCCAATTATCTATCTACAGAGGAATTAAAAAGCAAAATGCGGTATATATGCACAATGTGGAATACTATTCAGCTTTAAAAATTCTGACACCTGCTACCACATGAATGAACCTTGAAAACATTATGCTATATTTCGAGGACAAACCAGTCACACACACACACACACACACACACACACACACACACACACAAATGCTATATTATTCCACTTATATGAGCAATACTATATAATTTCACACCAAATACTATATGATTCCACTTACATGAGGTACCCAGTAGGTAAATGTAGAGAGACAGAAGTACAATGGGGATTACCAGAGGCTGGGGCAGGGAGGAATCGGGGGTATTGTTTCATGGGTGCAGAGCTTCAGTTCTGCAAGATGAAGAGTTCTGCGGGTGGTGGAATGTTACACAAAAACATGATGGTCATTAATGCCACTGAACTGTATGCTCCAAATGGTTAAGATACAAAATTTTACATTGCATATATTTTACAGCAATTTAAACATTTGGAGTCCCTGATTTTAATTTATATTTAAAAACAGAACTGTTGTAGGAACTTGAATATTTGCATTTGTATAACTACGCTTGCATTTCGCTATGACAAAAAAGCTAAAATGTAAATAGAAGGGTGCCTCAAGGACACAGACTTTAAACAAAAGGGAGAATATTGAGTTGGATGCTTAGAGCAGCTGTCCAATGCAGGTGACGCACCAGTCTCACAATGGGGCGGACTTGTCAGAAGGGCCAGAACGCAAGGATTCTGAAGACCAGCACTCTCTGAATTCATCCTAACATAAGGACAGCCTTGCCAAGTGCCTTGGCAAAGTTTCCCTCAAGCTGGACCTGCCAAAAACTGCTTGGCTTTCTTTCTTCAATCTAAGACTAGCCAATGCTTTTGTGGATTAACCTAATCTTCCTTTAGCTGTGCAAATACATTCAGATAGATTGGAATCTGAACTTTCATGTCCAGAAGGTACTCTGCTCAAAATGACCTTAGAGACGAGGACAAAGATTGTTGATTTCATTTCAAAGAACTCTTTTTCTCTTATTTATTAGGTTTCAGGGCATTTTAGTGCCCAGGTCCTAATAGCCCTGACCTACATGACAGTAAATAAAATATTTAGCTTAAATCAATCTTTTTTGCATTCCACTTTTGGTAAGTCACATTTTTTTCTACTGTTGGTATCTAGGAGGGTCAACATCGACTCTTCATCGAGGACCCACCAATTATGATACAAGGTAATGAGAATTACTGAGAAATCTGAAGGAAATAGCATAAGGGAAAGGGAAAGAAAATAGAAATTAGGTATGAAATAAAAGAGGAATGAAAGGGAAATTAAAAGCATGTATGTTATAAAGTATATATGTATAGAATAGATGCTGTTATTGAAAGCCAGATGGCTTCTAGATGTCACCAACTGAACTTGTTAGGACACAGCTAAATTTATTGTCTGCCATGGTGAGGGAGAATTCCAACTCACACAGCTTCGCTTCCATCTCCAAAGGGAAGTTCAGTCTAAAGTGTGTGTTCCAACATGGCACCTATTAAGACTGAGTGACCATCAAGATATAATAGTTTAAAGCTGTTATTCAGAGCAAGGAAAGGTGCTCACCTCATGGCAGCCAGGAAGCTGAGCATCCACAGAGGATCTGGGAACAGAGAGACACCCTTCCACATCCTGCCCACAGCGACCCCCTTCTGACCAGACCCCACTTCTAACAGCACCAAGTCCACTATAATGCCCCCATAATCCAATCAACTTCCAAACACTTGAGGCATTCAAAGCTATTTCAGATCTAGACCATAAAAAAAGGTGAGTTTTTTAGACAAGAACTGACAGAATTCAAGAGAGACAACTCCTTGTGGTCCCAACATCTTGCACAGTACTTTACCCATACAAGGCCATGGAGAAACATAAAATGTTAAATAAAACAACTTCTCAATTTACCAAAATCCCTTAACATGCTTTTCATCACAAGGTAAAGATGAAGCTAGTTTTTAGTTTTGTAATATGCAGAAACTCATCTGGATGAATTTGTGTCTAAAGTGAAGCAATGTCTCCCTGCTGTCCACCACTAACGCCCTGACACCACTCGCTGTGGGTGGTCCTGCCACAGAGACCCAAGGCCACCCCGTAGGGGAGCTCTCGGCTTGTGTGGGGAGGAAGGTGCACTGCAACCTTCCTCCACAGCGGGGTCAGCCTGTGCAAAGTGTAAGGAGGGTCAGGGGGAGATGATGTTCACCCACTGGGCTAGAGCCGAGGACAAAGCTAGACTGGAGGCACGAGACCAGGCTGACAGGTTGCTGGAGACTTGGTTACACATAAAACATATAATCTTAAAGGTCTGAGTTGATCCTAGGAGGAAAGGAGAGACTTTGAAAGACTTTAGGGCGAGATCTATGATCTAGGAAGTTTCCTTTAACTGAGGTGAGGCAATCTAATGACAAGGAACAATCTAGGTACAATAAAGCCAACTTGAGACTTCTGGGAAGATGGCAGAGTAGAGAGAAGCAGAGTGAGAGCCTCATCGAGATTTGTTGTCCAGACTCTAGAATATAGGAATTTAGGGATGAGAAGGAGGGAAATGTGTTCGCAGGACCCAGCAGGGATCGTAAGCAAGAGTTGAAGCCCACAGGGAAAGCAAAAGGAGAGACCAGCCCAGAAGAAGAAGGTGACGGATGGACAGTGCTTTCTCCCAGAGCTCTGGCTCATGGCCCTGGCTCACAGAGCCACCTCCCCAGCATGGCTGGCTGCCCCCGGGTCACAGCCCTGGGTCACAGTCCAGGCTCACAGACGCAGGTCATGGCCCAGCTCACAGCAGCAGCTTACAGCCTGGGTCACAGACACAGCCCCTGTTCACAGTATCTGCCAGTGTCCTACCTCACAGCCTGGCCCACAGCCCCAACTCACAGCTCTAGCTCTCCACGTGAGTGACACAGTTTGAGCCTACGGACCCCAGAGACCTCCACGGAAAGACACACAAATGGACCAGAGTGGTGGACACTGAAGACTGCAGTAGTTGGTGAGTTACCTGAGTCATGTGATCTCAGACAGCCCCCAGGAGAGGGTGGCAATCAGCCAATCACCATCTTGGAAAGGGGCTGAGCTCAGAACTCAGAAAAACTGCTAGTGGCTTTTGGTGCTGGGGCAAGGCAGGGCAAGGCAGAGCACAGTTCAAACTCAAGTTGGAAGGAGGGAAAGGAGCCAAGTTCAAACTGGCAGGGAACTGGGTCTAAGCTGGTGGGAGACACACAATGTGTCTCCACCTGAACAAATTGGATTTCAACTCCACAGCCAGTGATCAGGCTGCACTTCAATGGAACAGGTAAAGCCTTGCTATTGAACCCAGCTGGGAATACTTGTGACCCTGCCAAAATCTACTGCTGGGATTAATCAACAAGGACCTGGGTCTGTCTACTCTGTCTACCAGTGACAGCAGAAACACACCTGCAAGCAGACATTTTTTAGTATTTTTCCCTCACTGCTCTTCTTTTTCTTGTTTGTTGTTGTTGTTGTTTACTTCATGACAAAGAACACCTGAAGAGATTCATGACCACTAAACCAGCACTCCAAAATACTCTGAAGGACATTCTGGAAAGAGAAAATGAGGACTACAACTCCAGGAATCGCAACAGAATGAATCCTTCAGGTGAGGCAAGTAATTAAACAGAAGGGAAAACTAGGAAGCCAACAACAGGTAAATAATATGACAAGAATAAGTCAATATATGTCAGTTATAACCATCAATGTAAATGGTCTCAACTCGCCAATCAAAAGAAGCAGATTGGCAGAATGGGTCAAGAAGCAAGATCCAACAATATGCTGCATACAAGAAACACATTTAATTCGAATAGAAATTTATAGACTGAAAGTCAAAGCATGGAAAACAATACTTCATGCAACAGGAGCCCGGAAAAAAGTAAGAGTAGCCATTCTATTTGCAGACAGAATGGATTTCAAGCCAAGACTCATTAAGAAAGACAAAGAAGGTCACTACATCCTTGTAAAGGGAACAATGCAAGAAGAGATGACAATCATATATACATATGCACCTAATACCAGCGCACCTAATTACATACAACAAATATTGACAGACATGAAAAACCAAATAAGCACCAATACAGTTGTAATGGGGGACTGGAATACCCCACTGTCACAAATAGACAGATCAACTAGACAAAAAGTCAACAGGGAAATAACAGAACTAAACCAAACTCTTGAACAAATGGACCTAGTAGATGTATACAGAGCATTCCACCCCACAACATCAGAATACACATTCTTCTCAGCTGCACATAGGACTTTCTCCAAAATAGACCACATACTAGCCACATACTAGCTCATAGAACATGCTTAAGTAAATGCAAAGGAATCGAAATTATCCCATGCATACTATCAGACTATAGTGCATTGAAACTGGAAATAAACAGCAAAAGGAACCACAAAAATTCCACAAACACATGGAAATTAAATAGCACGCTCCTGAACAATCAGTGGGTCGGAGAAGAAATAAAAGAAGAAATTGGACAGTTTCTACAATTGAATGATAATGCCAATACAACTTACCGAAATTTGTGGGACACAATGAAAACAGTTCTACAAGGGAAATTTATAGCACTGAATGCCCATATCAGAAAAACAGAATGAGCTCAAAGAAACAACCTAATGTTGAACCTCAAGCTTCTAGAAAAAGAAAAGCAACTCAAACCCAGAGCCCATACAAGGGAAAACATTATAAAGCTCAGAGCTGAAATTAACTCAATTGAAACTAAGAAAACAATACAAAGAATCAATGAATCAAAGAGTTGGTTCTTTGAAAAATTAAATAAAATTGACAAACCCTTAGCCAACCTTATAAAAAAAGAAAAGAAAAGACTCAAATTCATACAATTAGGAATGAAAAGGTTGATATCACAACAGATCCTGCAGAAATCCAGAAGATCATCAATACCTACATTGAGAACTTGTATTCTAATAAGATCGAGAATACAGAAGAAATAGACAGATTCCTAGATACACATGAATTACCAAAACTGGATCAAGAAGATATAAAAACTCTAAATAACCGAATATCAGCCCCTGAAATTGAAGAAGTAATTAAAAACCTACCAACAAAGAAAGGCCCAGGTCCTGACAGATTCACTGCAGAATTCTACAAGAAATTTAGAGAAGATTTAATGCCACTAATTCTCAAACTCTTTAACAATATTGAAACAGAAGCAGTATTCCCAAATTCATTCCTGGAAGCAAGCATTACCCTGATACCAAAGCCAGAGAAGGATCCAACCAAAAAAAAGAGAACTACAGGCCAATCTCATTAATGAACATAGATGCAAAAATCCTCAATAAGATACTGGCAAACAGAATGCAACACATTATCAAGAAGATTATACACTATGACCAAGTAGGATTCATTCCAGGGATGCAAGCATGGTTCAACATACGCAAATCAATAAATGTGATATACCATATTAACAGAGCCAAGGACAAAAATCATATGATCATCTCAATAGATGCAGAAAAGGCATTTGATAAGGTCCAACACCCATTCATGATAAAAGCCTTGCAGAAAATTGGAATAGACTGTCTTTATCTCAACCTGATAAAAGCCATCTATGACAAACTGACAGCCAACATCATACTAAATGGTCAAAAATTAAAAGCTTTCACTCTAAAATCCAGAACAAGACAAGGATGTCTGCTCTCACCACTCTTATTCAATATAGTTCTGGAAACATTAGCCAGAGCAATTAGACAAGAGAAAGAAATAAAAGGAATAAGGATAGAAAAAGAAGAAGTTAAATTATCATTATTTGCAGATGACATGATACTCTATATAGAAGACCCCAAAATCTCCACCAAAAGACTTCTAGATTTAATAACCAAATTCAGTACCATAGCTGGATACAAAGTCAACACTCAGAAATGAATAATATTCCTGTACACAAACAACAGACTCACCAAGAGAGAAATTAGGGAAACAATACCTTTCACAATAGCATCCAAAAAAATGAAGTACCTAGGAATCAATCTAACAAATGACGTAAAAGATCTATACCGCAAAAACTACAGAATTTTGAAAAAGGAAATTGAAGAAGATATCAGAAAATAGAAAGATATCCCTTGCTCCTGGGTAGGAAGAACCAGTATAGTGAAAATCGCCATAATCCCAAAACTGCCATACAGATTTAATGCAATCCCAACTAAATTACCAATAGCATACCTCACAGAATTAGAGAAGACGATCCTAAAATTCATTTGGAACCAAAAGAAACCTAGACTAGCAAAAGCAACTCTGGGCAACAAAAGCAAAGCAGGGACCATCACAATCCCTGACCTAAAGCTATACTACAAAGCTACCGTAATAAAAACAGCATGGCACTAGCACAAAAACAGACTCCAGGACCAACGGAACACATCAGAAGGTGAAGAAACAGGTCCAAACTCTCTCAGTCACATTATCTTTGGAAGAGGGGCCAAACAACCTCACTGGAAGAAAGATAGCCTCTTTAACAAATGGTGCTGGAAAAACTGGCTCTCCACATGCCCAAGGTTAAAACTAGATCCGTATCTTTCTCCATGCACTAAGCTAAAATCAAAGTGGATCAAAGATCTAAATATTAAAACAGAAACACCTAATCTATTGGAAGATAGAATAGGTAGAACTCTTGAAGACATAGGTGTAGGTAAAGACTTTATGAACAAATCCCCAGTTGCCCAGGAAATATCACAAAGAATCAACAACTGGGACCTGATCTTATTAAAAAGCTTTTGCACAGCAAAAGAAACCACCAAGAGAGCAAAGAGACATCCCACAGAGTGGGAAAAAAATTTTGCCAGCTATTCCTCTGACAAAGGACTAACATCTCAAATATATAAAGAACTCAAAAAATCAGACCACCCAAATTTAAAGACCCAATCCAAAAGTGGGCAACTGAAATGAATAGACACTTCTCAGATGAAGAAGTAGAAACAGCAGATAGACATATGAAAAAATGTTCAACATCACTGGGCATTCGAGAGATGCAAATCAAAACAACCCTGAGATTCCACCTCACTCCACAAAGAATGGCTATTATCAACAAATCAGCCAATAACAAATGCTGGAGGGGCTGTGGGGAAAAAGGAACACTTCTCCACTGTTGGTAGGAATGTAGACTGGTCCAACCACTATGGAAATCAGTGTGGAGATTCCTCAGGGAACTAGGACTAGAGATTCCATTTGACCCAGCTATTCCACTACTTGGTATCTTCCCAAAAGAATTAAAAGCATTATACCGCAGGGATATATGCACACCCATGTTTATAGCAGCACAGTTTGTAATAGCTAAATCATGGAAGCAGCCCAAATGCCCATCAACAGCAGAATGGATTAAGAAAATGTGGTATTTTTATACAATGGAGTACTACTCTGCCATAAAGAATGACAAGCTTGAGATATTCCTGGGTAAATGGATGCATCTTGAGACCATACTCCTAAGTGAAATAAATCGGACACACGTTTAAATACTGCATAGTTTCTCTGGTGTGAGAAACCGAAAGTGTAAATAAAGACTAAAATATATTATATTGGGAAAGGGAAGAAAATATCCAAATGGGAAAGGGAAGAAGAGAAGGGGAAAGGAACAGAGGGACAAGAGAAATAAGAAATGGAAGGAAAAAATGGAAACAAAGCTTTCGTAAATGGGGAGGGAGGAGGGTGTGAGGGGAGGGGAACGGGAAAAAAAGAAGCAACAAGATATATCATGTACAGGTACAAATACCCAATGATGAATGTTATCACTATGTACATCTAAAATGTACCATTAAAATAAAATTAAAAAAAATAAAGCCGACTAACAAGTTCCCTTGGAAATGTCATTTGGTGCCACACTCACCTTGAAATAGGACTTGTATCAAAGGAGGTCTGGTTCCGCAATATGAAGTACGCAGATACTAACACTGTATTAAATGTCCTGGGTGGACCAGAGGGAGAAAAATTTACTAGAGCATAGTGTTTTGCTGAAAAATCCCCACTTACCATGTTTTCTACTGCTTTCTTCCTGTTCGTCCATCTAATTCCTGCTCAAATCTAGACCCCTTGCTCCTTGTTGACTGGGCCATCCAATCCTACCCTCTCTACTTATATAGCCCACTCAGCAAAACAAAAACAAGTGGTTCCCTAATAGTGGCTCATGAGTTTGCCCCAGCAGTGAGGGACAGTCTCAGTTTAATGCACTAAAGTAGCCACTTGAGAGAGGGAGAAAATGGGCATGTAGCATGCAGACAAAACGAGCAGGTTCGCCCAGTGAGGACATCGCAGAGGAAGAAGTTGAGGCTCTTTCCTAAAGACCACTGTCCTAGAACGGGTTGTTATTCATTTACTGACCTAGATTCCGATTGCATTCACTTAATTGCCGTCTCCTACTCATCTGTCCAAACTGATCAAAGCCCGTTTGTGTCCAGACTTCTATGTGATCTCCACTGCCCTGCAGGTCGAGCTCAGAATCCTTCACAGGATCCCCAAAGGCCTTTGAAGATTGAGTTCTTGTCTATCAGGAGACTCATCGTGCACTACAGCCCCATGGGACTTTCCTCACCAGACTAACTAGACTTCAGGACTAAGGAATGGATTATAGTCCATCTTTTCTCACTCATATGCTGCTTTAAACAACTTGGTCTACTTCTGCTGGCTCTCCCAGACTTGGATTGAACCTCTCTTCTCCAGAACATTTGTCCCACTCTGTCCAGTGCCACCCAGCCTGGCCTGCCCAGGCTGAGTGCAATGGTACTTGCCTATTACTTTGCATACCTGTTACAGTATAAATGCTCTTGTTTCTGACTATGCCCTGCCTCCTACCTAGGCCACAAGCTCCTGGAAGACAGGGACTATTTCTTCTCTAACTTAGAATTCTTGGTGCCTGGCTTGAAATTTGCTCAAAAACCTATTTGTTAAACAAATAAATGCCAGTGGGGAAATCAAAATTCAGATTTAAAATGTCGTGCCTTAAATCCAGTGCTTTTTCTCACATCTCACTTCATGGTGGAGGCCAAAATACTTCATGCTATCAGATGACAGATTTTTTATTCCTAATCTAGCATTGTGAAAAATAAATAAAAAATAAAAATAGCTCAGTGTAGCTCGGTGGTAAAATGCTTTCCCAGCAGGTAAAAGGCCCTGGGTTCAATTCCCACTACTATGAAGAAAAACAAAAACTTTAGTCCTAGATTGAACAAGAAGACACAGCATTCTTATACTGGGTTATAAATATTCTTGAGAATATCCTAAAAGATACATTTTCATGTAAATATATTAATATCGTATCTATCAATATGTACACTTACTTCTTATTTGGGAGCAAATCCAATTGGAAAAGTTTGGGGGTTTTGAGGGGTTTTGTTTTGTTTTGTTTTCTCTGCTATCTCTTTCCTGCTATCTATGGAAAGCTCTTCAGGTCTTTCCATAGTGAGAGGACTAGGATGCCAATCTGTCAGTGCGGTTGTCTTTTTCTTTCTAGTCATCAGCGAAAGGATGTACTGAGGAAGCAGTTGAAAATTGCTAACACTGTACTTTTATGAATGTCTCTTAAATTGTCTTTGTTCTTTTAGATTCTATTAGGAAGAATTATCACTACATAAATTTTAACTAGTAACAATCCAACCCATGTAGGTTCTGCTTAAAGATCTCTAAATAAGAGCTCCTTCTCTCTCCAAAAGTGACAAAATTAAACCAATAAACCAAGGAAACTGCAACAATGTATTTATTGGAAATGAACCAGACATTACATTAACCTGATGAAGATGTAAAATGTGTGGAGCATAACTGGTGCAACATTTCTAAAAATCACAAATGAAAAAAATCATTTTCAAAAGAAAATGCTGTATCCAAGTTACCTATGAATACTCATAATGTTGACTAAACTTCCAGAATAAAGTTTACTTTAAACTGAATAAAATAAAAGATTTCCTTCCCCAACTAAAAGATCCCTTGGCTCCCACCTGCATATCACATCCATAAAGCAATTTTCATCACCTGATAGCAAGATGATATTTGTCATATTCTTGTTAGGAAAAACAAAATAAAATAAAAAAACTCCTACAAATAAGGAAAATTCCAGCAAACCCAAAAAACAGATCGGTTAGTGGTGCTCAACTAAATGGGGAACCTAGAATCGACATTCACTAGAACCTAGAAGTTATATTAAGTTTACTTATTAGTAAGACTTTATTGTCATTTAAGAAACTGCCTGGATTCACGGGCATGCTGATCTGTAACAATTCATTACATACACGTCGAAGGGTTTCAGATGTTTTTCATCTGCTCATCAGGATTTCCTGAAACCTTTACTCTTGCTCTCTATAATAAATTTCAGCTTATGTATATATAACAAACTCTCTTTGAAGAAAATTACCTCAAATAACCCATCTGTGGAAATACAAGTACTGCAAAAGAGTGGTGACGATAAATACCGTTTGAAAAGGCAAAAATGCTACATCAGTTTTCAGAGGCACTACTGTAAAATCATCAATGAAATGCAGAATCGCATCTGTCTTTGAAAATGTCTTTCCTCCCATAGAGCCAGCATGCCGACATGTCCTCTAATGAGCTATTTGTAGGTGGCAGAAGTTGGGAGTCCAAATGCAGAACTACAGGGTTTTTGTTGAGCTGGTGCAACTTTAATCTTTCATCGCAGTGGATTTCAATGGATTGTTCCTGAACATTTCACAGTTCTAAATTTCCAAATGAAAGGGGAAAATGCTTAAGTGCTTATCAGAGCTTCTCAACTGGCCGGGGAGGGGAGGAGGTCTCAACACAATAAGTCATCTTTGGAAAATCAATCATAATTGTATTTCATTTTCCTAAATTGATGGTAGAGAGAACTACATTGAGAGTCTCACGATTTGGTGGGAAAATGGCAAAACCTTGTCACTTGATAACTGTTGCTCACTACTGTGTAAGCCATTTAAGTAAAAAGGCAGAAAGCTAATCTGAACAATTTAGGTCCCAAATCAGTGGTGGCGAACCTATGCACGCCTGCCGCAGTGGGCTGTCTGTATCATCAAAAAACTCCAAAAGGTTCGCCATCGCTGTCCTAAATTGTATTTTCGAAGCCTGATATCTTCAAGCAATGCTGGTCTGATTTGCTGTAAAATCAGCGACCCTCTTCTTTTTCTTTACCTTGAGCTGGAGAGACTCGGCCACAATGTCCTGCTTTCTCCTCATGTATGACTGAAATGAAGCCTAATCAGACTCAAAATGCATGAAGATGCAACATGCTAATTGGCACAAAGCAGGGAGGGCGAAAAAAAGCCCCCACCTTCCCGAAAAACCCACAGGAGCATGAGTAGCAACCATTTTCCTCATACAGACAATGTCAGTAGAATTCAAGACAGATACACATAAAGTCACACAAACGGTTCCATCACTGAGTGAAACATGCTGCTCTTTGGAGAAAAAAATACATTCATTTTTTTCAAGTATATTTGAATATACAAAGATGTTCTAGGTTTATTTCACTATAAAGACAAAAAGATTTCACATGTGCCCAAGGAGAATTCCACTGAACTTCCCTTGGGTATGGATTTCATGAAGATCTGACTTTAAAAAAAATTTGCTCTAAATATATGGCTATTCATTTTATTTGAAAGCGTGAACCTTAGTGTCTGTTTTATATATATGTACATAGCAACAAGAAAAAGCAGTCTGTATCTGTACAATGGCTTAGGATTGGCGTGCTCTAATGAAAGCAACGTTGGCCTGCTGACCGGGCTCAGCCCTGGTGGTAGGCAGTTCCACCAACGTGGGTGTCCTCCCGGAGTCAGCCATTCTAAGGACCACTTTGTGCTGCAACCGCCCGTCTTGAATTATGGCTTGTTTCCCGTCTTGGCTTTGTTGTTGGGGTTGCAGGTTAGGTCTCTCAGCAGTGATTCACAGGTGGTCAGAGCGTCTGCCGGCAGGAGCTTCCGGATTTGCTCCACTGTCTTCTGATAAGCCATTTTTTCCTGTTCCAGGGTCCTGATTAAAGTCTTCATCTTGGTCTCTCTGGTCAAAAGATTTTCCAGGTTTGATTCCAGGGCCTGAATCTTAGCATGAGCCACCTATTTGGGAAGGGAAAAAAATCATCCAAATCAAAAATTTGAAGAGTCTAGTTGTTTATTATAGCAGCAGCCAGGCCTGATGTATATTAACCAATTATATCAAATTATTTAATAAAATACTATGAAATGCAAATATTGTAAAAATCTAACAGAGCTTTTTGGGTCAGTCAAATATGTAACTCTTACCATTAGCATGACTCGTCTCCTCTCACTGACTACAGCTATGATGCAGTGCTGAATGATGACCACCCTACGTGCTGGGGTCCTTGTGCTGCACCCACTGGGGCTCCCCTGAGTGAACGAGGCCTGGCCTTGCTGAAGGAGAAACAGGAGATCCCTGACACAACCTTCTGGTGCTCAAAGCCCTCTCCTGGAAAGACAGGACTCTAAACAGCTACTTGGGATTCTATCAATTTTGATGGGTGTCAAGGGTGCCCAAGAAACTTGATGATGACTATACCAGTGTCACTGACAACTCTGTAGCAATTAAGAACAATCATTAATATAAAACAGGTGCAAACTCACCTTCCTTAATAAATGATGGTCAATTAATCATTCTTGAAATATCCAAGTAATGAGGGACAATACCCAACCGTTTTTTTTAAAAAGAAATAATGTTGGCTCTTTTTTGAATAGAAAAAAAAAGGATAAACTGTTTCACGAGCCAGAGTTAATATAAGATGAAGTAAGGAAGTTAACTGCTATTCTTAGAGACTAACTACTTTGGAGAATCCTTATATCTAACCTATTTTCCATCCTGGCTGGTCTTGATAGGGGACTCATCAGATAGAGTCAAGTTCAAGTATGTTCTAGGTTGGATGAAGGTGCAGCCTGGGGAAATGGGGGTGGGAGGGGGCAGGCTTGGGTGAGCAGAAACTAAGGAGCCATGAGGAGCTGAAGTTCTAACTCAGAGCTCATCTGCCCCCAGAAATTTCGCCGGCTGCCTTGGTCTGGGTGTGGTTTAAGTGCATCCCCCACAGTGCCTGTGTTAGAGGGTGGTCATTAGAGAGGTGACTTCACATCTGGTGTGACTTGTAAGAGGTGGGGCCTTGGTGGGAGGTCCTCAGGTCATTGAGGGTGCTGCCCTTGGGCAGGGATCACAAGAGTTTTCACAGTTCTGTGGTTAGTGGTAAGTGGGTTGTTATCAAAGAGCAAGACTGGCCCTTCCCAGGCTCTCTGGATGCCTTTCTCACTCAGTGATCTCTCCCTCTCCTACAGTCTTACCCTGTGAAGTCACTTGCCAAGAGTCCTTTGTCAGAAAGAACACCATGCTGCTTAGACTTTAAGCCTCCAAAATTGTGAGTTTAAAAACAAAAAACCTTACTTCTTGATAAATTACTCGGTGTCAGGTATTTCATTATACAGACACAAGACAGACTACTATAACTGCCAACCTCCACTTCCCTGGTCATTTTTAAGACCAGCCCCTCAGGGCATCAATACAGAGCACATATCCTATAGTTGAAGATACAGAATACTACTTTATATGAATTGTTTATTGTATCTGTATATTTATAAATAAATATTTGACATTTTATTTTCCTGAATAATCGTAGATTCCTGAATGGCAAGAACTATATGCTACCTGCTTCCATTCCATTCACCCAGAAGAATCACCTTCTCTTTCCATTTGTTTTACTCTAGACAATTCTTCTCATCCATGACTTTTTGCAAATGTCTTGTGTATGCCTCCCTACTTTCTCTCTCCATCCTAATCTGCCTCCATCAAGGTTTCCAGATTTATCTTTCTAATACATTCAGGAGGTATTCACATACTTCCCTGGTCAAATCTTTTATTTCTTTACCTGCAGTTTTTCTAGGAGGTCCATATTCTGCCTTTTCAGTTGGCTGTTAGCCCTCTCCAGCTTCTCCAAAGGTTCATTGTCCTCACAGACATACGAAGACTCCTGAAGTTCATCCTGCAGCACATGGTATTCTACCTCATAGGCGTGTAACTGTTTAGAAATATCCATCTCAAAAACCTGCCAAGGAAACATCTGAGGTCAGTCTGGTCTTCAGTACCAGCACTGTACCTGTGTATGCTGGTGTGCTTCACACCTGTTTCCAAATACTTGTTAATCAGGAATATTAAAGCATACAAAAAGGGAAATAGATAGATGTGACTCTCGATACAAGAACAAATAGATCATAGACTATTTTTACACAACTGAGACATTCTCATAGCAAGATTAAGGCATGCAAATAAATTAATACCAAAGAATATTTTGCAATCAAAATAAAAACATTAGTTATTATGTAATTATTATCTATGTTACAGGTAATTGTTGCTGGTTAGTAAGCAAGACTGCATAGGGTATTTGTACACTACAAAGGCCAAAAACAGTTCTAATTTATTTGTCAATGGAGCAAAAAGGTTAAGAAATGGTGTCATTCACTTGCTGTTCTACGTGAGCCTCTTCTGAGTCATTCACACATCCCACCGCACAGAGAATCCTAAGAAGTGTGCGCCCTGAGCACTGTTAAGAGCCGTAAGGTTTAACTGGGCTGCTAGCACCCTCTCACATTATTACCAAAAAAGAAGAGACAGGAAACCCCTCCTTAATCTAGACACGCTAGGGGGAGGTGAGGCAGTAGCTGTGACTCAAGCAATGGTGTCTGTTACTGATACTGTGGAGAAAAAAGAAACCACAAAAAATCTGACCCTACTACTTATTAGAGATACTCAAATATTAGAATTTAATAAGGGGATTTCTAGACTGACTGGCCATCCACTGAAACAGCATCTTTTTCTTGCCTAGCAGGTATGGATACGATGTGCCATTACACGACCATTAAAAATGATATGCACATGCCTGCAATCCTAGCACTCTAGGAGGCTGAGGAAGGAGGGCTGGGGATATAGCTCAGTATGAATGCCCTGGATTTAACCCCCAGTACTGCAGTGATGGGGATATGCATCTGTTTTCACAAGCATGAAAAAAGCCCAATACTTTACATATATTTTAATTAAAAATCAGGTCACACAATAGGATTTGTAGCATGGTTTCATTTATGTATATATGTGTATATAAGCAGAGGTATGTGTAGTAGACCATTTCAAAGATTATCATCCTAGATGGTGAGTTTGTAGTTATTTTTACTTTCTTCTTTGTGCTTTTCTGCACAATTTGCATTTTTTACACTGTCCATAAGTAAAACTCATCAAGGTCTCTTTCAGTATCACCAGTTCATTCCACAGTTAATAAACACCAAGAGTCAGACAGTTCTCTCTAATATGGAGTCCAAAAATATCTGACTATAAATTCTATCCATTAATCCTACTAGTAATATGCAAAACCAGGCAGTTCCTTCATTAATTCTGAAGACAAGTAACATCTGGTTTCAGTTCTCCTAAACCACAATTTCCAACTGCTTATCAGTGGGAAAAAGGTGTTTCTGAAGAATTAATAAACAAGTAAATATGTAGATAAAAGCTACTTTTCTGCTTACATAATGTTTTATCGCTTCTCAGCCTTTTGGCTAAGCTCAAGTGTAGTATCACTACACTTAACAGAATATCTTAATACATAAAAACTATTGATAGATATTTACAGAATAATCTGCTTATGATTTAGACTCCATGTAATGGATAGTTTTATATATGATAATATAACAAAAGTTCATATTATAGTATTAACTGGCACATATGAAATACTTTAACTCATAATATGAAAATACAATAGGATCGATTATTGTTGTTCCCTTTTTGGGAGACTCAAGGTTATCCAAAGTCACACAGCTAATAGGCGGCATGGTACCAAAATCAATTTCAAACTCCCTTCTCTTCTCTAAATTCTGTCTTCTTTCTACAATCCCAAATGCCTTCAGAAGTGATAAACCTGATCATTGTGCATGACTGTGGGATCTACAGATCTGCTCTTCAGCTTGTTCATTTCATCTGAACAGCATCAATATTCAACTACCATATACCTGGCCCCTATGAAGAGTCAGGCTAGATCTATGGTGAGCAGGTTCCTTTTCATTTGCTTCTCAGAGCCTCTCCCTGCTCTCATCCCTTCTCTTGTCTCCTGGGGGCAGACCCTCCATTTTCCTTCTTGACTGCTTCTGATTGGGTCTGGTCAAGGGTGCCAGCAGGAGACCAGCGGTGCAGGGGCAGGTGGGCAGGTTGGGGGTACAGTATCTCTCCCTGGACACTCTTGGTACTGTTCGACAAGAGCACAGTACTCGCCCCTCCTCCGTAGTTCTAACTTTTGTAGGTCCTGATCGCTATGGAAGGTGTGAGCTACATTGAGTGTTTAAATTTTTAAAAAGTTATTACAGTAAAAGACACATTGCCATTAACTCCCCTGAAAATACTCCCCCTCACTTCGAACACATTTATTCCATCATTCTTGTCACTTCTGAAGCAGTTCTGGAAGTTCTCTTTCGTGTCTTCAATTGTGTTGTCGTGGCTGCCTCAGTATTCTCAATCAATTCAAAACGTTTACCTTTCATGGTCATTTTGACTTTAGGAAAGAGCCAGAAGTCACATGGTGCCAGATCTGGTGCAGAAGGTGGATGAGGACACACCACAGTGTTTTTGAGCCCGCCTTTTTGTTGGATGACACTCAGCAGCAGCATTCACTGTGTTTTTTTATCATACCTCCTAAAGACACTAATGCAAGAGGACTTCCCGAGGTGCTTCGGAAAGTGGCAAGAATGATGCAGTAAGTGTATTCGAAGCAAGAGGGAATATTCTGAAGGGGATCAACGGCAATGTGTCTTTCACTATAATACATTTCTTAAATATAGTCACTAACTGTATAGTTTGATCACTCTTGTACATCTTCGCTTGCCCCTTCTGCACCAGGGCAGAGCAGCTTCCCTGTGCTCTGCTTCCTAGGCACCTGGACATCTGTGCTGACCCCTCCAACCCTGCCCACAGCTCTGTAAATGGTCCCATCAGTGGACTCAGCAGCGAGACACCGTATCTGTCAACATAAGACATTATTGTCCTGTTTTGGAGCTGAGAGATAATAGAGTCAAGAAGAGAGGATGGCTTGCGCAAGCCACACACTGAAAAAAAGAGTTACTGATACAGTAATGCCAATTAATAAATTTTCATTAAAATGTTAGATGATATACACTAGAACTTTCTAATTCCGAGGCCTGTGTTCTCTCATCACATGACCTCCTTGTATATTTCACAATAGAATTGTTGATATTACAAAAGTAAGTGGATCTCATCTTATTCCCAGATCTTCCTAACTCTGTAAGGTCTGTCTTTGGTCTCAGCACTGCTTTAAATTGAAAGGATTCCTGAAAAACTGATTACGTAACACGAACCCATATTTCCTGTGCACAGCCACACAATGTCTCAGTGCAGAAATTTCACAATATTTTATTTCTAAATAATTAGGATCAAAGTAAACAACCAAATATCTTGAAGAAAATCATACCTGTCAAGCAAAACTACATTTTAATGCTACAACATTTCATATACAACTGGGAGAGAAACTGCTATAATCTTACATTTTATTATTATCATTTAAATCATACCTGGGTAATAATTTTTTCCATTTCAGAAGTGTTCATATCAGGCAGCCTGCTTTTAAGAAATTCCACAATGTTCTCAAAGTTTTCACACTCCGTTATAAGTGTCTCTTGGCCACTCAGCAGGCTCAGAGCGACCTTAAATATAACTTCAGTTCCCTGAAGAAAAATAATATCTAAAAGAAGAAACAATTTTCATGATCAAAATCGTGCGTCAACTATTTTAGGAAGAGTAATCTTGTTGCTAAAGGTGTGTGCGTCTGTTTCATTCCAGAAGCAGAACCAGAGATTATTTTGCAAAAGAAAACTTCAAAACCACCTAGCTTTTTAAAAAAAGTAATATGACTGAGACAAATAAAGAGATGTCTGAATATTTCCCACACTTATTAGGATTCGCATATACCAAGAACAGGTAACAAAGGACAAATTATATATCTGGTAGTCTGTGTATTAATTATAATCTGAACAGCAAATTTAATGGAGGATGAGTAAACCTCAGGGATTCAACTGATATTTAAATTTTTCTTCACAATGGAAAATAAAAACAAATCAACATAACCAATTAATATTATTCAAACTCTCATAAAAAGAAAAAAGCAAACGAGCCAGCTAATATGGAAATCTGTATCAGCAGAAAATTGAAGAACAAAGAGCTTTCAAAGTAAATTCAAAACAAGTAACAAAAAGTATCAGAAAAGAAAAAAGAAATGCTACCGTTACTCTAAACTCTGCTCCCTTTGCCAATACAAACATCCAATAGTTCTGAAAAGTAGCAAATACAATGGCATGAAAATTTTTTCTCAATATATATGCCATCCATTCTTCTGTCAAAAATATACAATGGAGAGTCTTTAAAAAGGGAAGTGTGCAAGAATTATTTCAAATCTGGTCATTCTTTTTGCTCATGCATCTTTTCCTTTCATGACAGTCTATTTTTCGCTGAATTCAAAAGAAAAAATGGAGTGATTATCATACACCTGATAGCTTCAGTCAACCTCCAAACAAGGCACAGACTACTGGGGACATTTATTTCTTGAACTCTTGATATCAAACTTCCAAGGATAAGTCAATTAGAGATACCCTGAACATCTGTTAGATCTGATACGGAAATACATATATAAAAAGATTGTATATTTTTCTCTGAAAGCTATGTATATAAAAAGATTTATAGAAGACCAATTAATAGGAACTCAGCCTTCAGAGAAAATTTCATTGGAGAAAAACAATCATTTCTATTAAGTAGACAAGAGAAATCTGGCAACCATTTGATTCAGTGCAACTTGACTTTACTCTTTATTTTTTTTGTTTTAATTTTTTTTTTTTTACCAAGAACATGTGTTGGTACATTGTATACATAATGATCATAATCAACAGGGTTATTTTGTACCTGTACGTGATGTATCTTGGTTTTCCCCCCTCTTCCCCTCCCCTCCCTTCCATTTACCCACCTCTCTCTATTTGCAACAAGTTTATCTACATTTTTCCATTTTTTCCCTTTCATCTTACTTTCCTTCTAACCTTCCTTCTTTATCCCCCTTTTTCCTCTAGTTCTCCTCTCTTTTGAATACTATCTTTTTTTATATATAATATCTATTATACCCATTTGTCCTTATTTACACTTATGGTTTCTTATATTAGAGAAACAATTCGATGTGTACTGATAGGTCTCTGATTTTCCTCTTTGGCTACAATTTATTTACAGATTATATTCCCACTAATGCAGCAGACTTTCTTTAAACCACAGCCCTCCCCATAAGAAAGACCCCAAAGATTATAATCTATTATATGCACATGTTACACATATAGCCTCAAAACTGAAGCTTCCACAAGCAACATTTTTCCTATTTGTTATTCTCTAATATTTTCATTTTTTAAAGACTGGTACTGACCTTCAAGTGACCCAATACTTAAGTTTGACAAAAAGCTTCAATTTAGCAAAAGCACAATTATGAATGGATACTGACAACTTTTACCACAGCTACCAAATAGATGAGCGGAATAGAAAATCGGTGGGAGCCCTTTCTGAAGCTATCAAGATCCCAAACAACATCATCAGAACAAAGATCTAGTGAATAGTTGTTGTTTTTATTCTTTCGTTTTTTAAAAGACAGACAAATCTAACTAAAGACTTCTAAACAGAGGTAGAGGCCCCAACGGGAGCATAAACACGTCACACTTTATTTTTTCCCAATTTCAAGTACCATAATTGGAGCAAGCCAGGAGCTCAATAACTCGCCCTGCCTATGTTTAATGTTTCTCCCTTAGCCACCCAATTTTAGAGGTGGCAGCCACTCCCGCACAGGCATAAAAGAAGTGCCACTTAATCATGAAATAGGAATCAAAGTTACTGAGTTGGTAACCAGAAGTCAGATTGAGATACGCCAGTAGAAGTAACATTGATAATAGGTATTTCCTTTGACTCAGTTAGAGGATGTTGTTCTCTGTGTTTTTAACCTGAACCAGACAAACAAAATAGAGGTATGAAAGACATACACAAAAATCAGAAAAACTATATGGAGTATGTCTCTCACCCAGATTTTTAAAATTATATTCCAATTTCTAACCAAAAATGAAAACAAGAGCTCCATTACAGTTTACTCAAACACAGGAGTCCATTTTTTTCCTACTGAATTTTAATTTTACTTAAGACTAATATGGTTTTAATTACTATCAGAATAGAATCAAGCATGTTTATTTAATTCTACTAGCCACTTGCTATTCTGTGAAACGCATGATAAAATAATTGAGGTACCATATGGATAGAAGTGTATTTCCTGGAATAAATTATACTGTCCATTTGATCACAAGTGTCTCTTACCAAAAACTCTGGCTACAAATCCTAAAGGAAACTGGGAGGCAAAGAGCGTGAGGAACCAAGGAGCAGCATAAAGACTAGGGCTGATTTCATTCTCTTCAAGATGATTGTAGAGCTCTCTGTGGTAGTCATGGAGGAGCCTGGACAGCTGGTACATTTGAATCTAAAGTTAATTTGGAAAAGAAAAATGAAATATTACATATTTTTGAGCATGCAATGAAATGTACTAACTTGAAGTTTATTGTTCTAATATTTAATAACAATCCACATATATTCAATAAGTAGTAACAGTATTACGACTTTGTTTTCATTATGATTTTAAAGTTCATATTCAAGTGCAAGTTCCCTCAACTGAGTATATAAAGCAAGTTACTCTAAGTCCATCTAATTCTCTTGAGCAAGGTTTTTTTATTACGGGTGTTTGAGTATCATGTATATATATGGAAATAATACTTTTCCTCTTGAAGAGGGCATTGCTTTTAAAATTTAATCCGAACTCTCCTGGCCTCCATTGTAAAGACCCTGTATGTTCAGCACAGAAGCAAAGCCTGACTCTATTTTCAGGGCCCAGAATGTGATTCATGATGGAGTTCTGGCTGAGGCCTATGGGTCAACCCGCGTTGCTAAGAGGGAACGGAGGCTTAGCATGTCCCAGGGCCAGAAGCTTGAGATGGTTCCTCTAATATCCATTATTCCAGCAACCTGTTTTTCATGATAAAGGGAATTAAAATAAAAATTGCAGCTGTTTCTGAATGTGTCTAGAATTTTTAAAAAAATTACTTCATTTGGCTACTGACTTGATTACTAGTATTTCAAAAAACATTTTAAAGACTCTTTATAAGAACTTCTAATTCTTCTGTCTGTGACACGAAACATAAACAACAGTAAATAATAAATTTGTAAACTGTGCTTTAATTTACCTTTTTGTCTGCACAGTTAACAGATGAGCAGGGGTTCTGTGGTCAATTATATAAACTTGACAATTTGGTGTGAGTTGCAAAGTTTCATTAAATCCAGAAGAATTTCTTCAACAAGAAGAAATCCTTAAAACATCACCCTTACATAAGGAGCACTACGAAAAAGCCTACAAATAATCTAATGTATTTTGAATTCAGTGATTATTTCCTGAGCATAAATCTAAAAATGAGTTGACTCCTTTGGGGAAAAAAATCATAAAGTACTATACACAAATACAGCAAATTATATTTACTCGTTATTTACAACATACATTTAGAAACTAAGTTTCCACAGAAACTGTAAAAGCAGGAACTCAAAGAGCCACAGGAAGTCATAACTATAAAATAAACAGCTTAGCTGAAGTCAAACATAGAAGTTTTTAATGAGATTAATATCTCAATAAGTCATGTTGAAAAAATAATACATTTCCCTTACCCCATTTACAGTTCAGAAATGAGACATAGTGCTATCTATCAACAGAAGAATTAGTGTTTTGGAAAGTAATTCTTTGGAAACCAAGCAAGTCTAATTAGCAGAGAAAAAAGAAAGCATTTCGTCAAAGACATTCTGATTTCCTTGCACAACTGTGATCATAACAAAGAAGCATTAATATTTTTTAAAGGATCTTAATTTATACCTCTTTCCCAGCTCCCATCTTCTAAACTTTGGGATTGAGCACATTTCTTCCATCAAGGTCTACTTGGGCAGATAAAGAAGCTTCCTTCAAGGGAAGCTTTAATAATAAAATCCTAGTTGCTAAAAATGAATAATCCTTTTATCAATATCCTTTATGCAATTATCCTTTATCAAGAGCATGGCAAATATCCAGATGGAAGAGGCAGAGGTGGAGGAAGATATAGAGATGAGAAAGGAGGAGGAGAGAAGATGGAGAAAGAGAAGACCAATGACTTCAGAGAAGATACTGCTTTACACTCAGCATAGAAATCACTAGACACAAAACATGATAAAATATAAACAGCTGAAGTTGAAAGAGAACTCAACCTCATTTTACAGATAAGGTAACTGAAACAGAAATCCTGGAGTACCTAAGCTCACCAACATTGAAGCAAGAAATCCGAAATCCTATCAAGAAAATGTAAGCCCACTGGAACAGGCATTTATGCACACCTTTGAAAGTTGTATTGACTGGAACAAAACACTAATTTCCTGTTCTAGAAAATGAAAAGGTTTTATATCTCACTTTCTAGAGCATAAAGATCTATCTACTTTATTAAAATAAGATCCCATAAGGTCCTTAATATTGTAGCCTATGAGGATGTTGCCATCAAAGACTTTCAAACATATCCATTTTCAAAATTAGAGACATAAATTATTTCTTAGTAACTCTAAGTAATGTTACTGTATAAGTCTAATTTGTATGAGTTTTTGTCATGTCAAATGGATAAAGAATTTTCTAATGGAGAATCACAGTATTTTAAAAGTCTGATAGCTGCATCTTTTTGTCTATAGTTCACAATCAAACACTATTCAGAGGTACTTGTCATTCTTTGAAAACAAACATTTTTTTCAGTACTGAGGATTGAAGTGAGGACCCACTTTGCTAACTCTCCAGCCTCCTCTCCCTTGTGTGTGTGTGTGTGTGTGTGTGTGTGTGTGTGTGTGTGTGTGTGTGTGTTGGGGATTGAACTCAGGGCCTTGTGCTTGCTGGGCAAGCACTCTACCCAATGAGCTAAATCCCCAGGCCCCGCCCCCCCACCCTTTATTTTTAGACAGGGTTTTCCCAAGTCTCTAAATTGCTCAGGTGAGCTTGAACTTGTGATCCTCCCACCTCAGCCTCCCAGAGTGCTGGGATTACAGGTCTGCATCACCAGGTCTGGCTCTCATTCTTTGAAATTCTAATGATAGATAGCTATCAAATTGTTGTTTCTGAAAATCAAAGTAGTTTAAATCCTTACAGTGGTGCCATTGAGGTATAAGAAAACTATTTCAGAAAAAAGCGAAAGATAAAACATCCCATAGTTGTTACTTGACCTGTTAACAGACCAATGAATACTCCTCAGCTAGCTACCAAATCACTGCAATTATGTGTCCTGGGGAACACACTCTGTTTAGTAAACTAAAACATGCCCCATTCATTTGCCCAAGTCCTAAGACATCAGGTCCAAATTTCCTTCACTGTGAACTGCAACTTCGAAGAGGTCTGGTGCCAAGATTGCTGGTGAAAGCCTCCCACATTCTTCCTGAAGAGCTACCACCTCACCTGAAGTGACGTCATGTCCGGTCGGTACTGCTTGCGGAAGCCTAGGTCATACATGAGGAACTTCAGCATTTCAAAGGCTTGCTCTTCACTCATGTGCAGGAGCAGGACTCCAGCCACAAAGCTGATCCCCTGACAGTAGCCCACTTCTTTGTCCAGCAAAGAATACGCTTTCAGAAGGTTAAAGAGTGATAGCTGCCCTGCCCCCAGCTGTACTGAAAAGTAAGGGTGAGTAGGAAATGTCCTTCCTGTGGAGAGGAAGCAGAGAAAATTTGTTCTGATGCTTTGGAGACCAGAACGAAAATACAATTCATGCAATTCAGTGAGCTCCAGGAATAAATGAACGCTCTGTCCCAAACAAGTAAGAGTTGCAAGAGTTGCTTGGAGTACTCATCTAAGAGTCTCTCTCTCTCTCTCTCTCTCTCTCTCTCTCTCTCTCTCTCTCGCTCGCTCTCTCTTTCTCTCTCGCTCTCTCTCTCAAATCTTGTATGTCAGGTTACCACCCCAACTCCACATATTTGATACAAAGGCAAACAATTTTTTCCTAGCCAATATGTCTTTCTAGCAAAATAATAAAATGAAACCCACAAACATATCCAGGCAAGATCACAGGAGAATAGAACATAAAATTTATCCTGACTATAATTCAAGGCAAGTTCTAAATTCATATGAAGATCACCCTCTAACTGAAATCACAATTCTATAAGAGGTATCATGTTATTTAAAAAGAAGTCTTGGTGAGGGGCTGGGGATTTAGCTCAGTGATTAGAGTGCTTGCCTTGTAAGCACAAGTGCCTGAGTTCAATCCCTGGCACCACAAAAAAAAAAAAAAAAAAAAAAAAAAGAAGTCTTGGTGGTCCATAAACAAATTTATTCTTGTTTTTCTTGTTATATGACACTGGAAGGACTTTCTAGTTTAGTCTTGCTTTGTGTTTAGTCTATCATTTAGGAGAAATTTCTTTTTCAAATATTCTTTTGGGTCTTTTCCTTAAAATACTTTCGTAAGTCACACAGACCTCCTTTTTTCTCAACGTATCCAAAAAGGACACATACAAGAGCAAGGAAAGTAAAATAGATTGTGCTGATTTCAAATAAATTCCCCTGTAAAATTTACCCGAGTATAAAGTTATAAGAGCGACACCAGCTAACAAATGAACTCAGTCCTGCACCCCTAAAAAGTGGGTACTAAGCACTAGAACAGACCAGTCTTCTCCACCAAGGCTGTACACACTGGCCTGTGACTTCCCTTATCCCACACATGAAATGACTGGGAAATGATTACTTGTGTCAGTGAAAATTTGCAAGAATGCCAGATTTTAAAATATTTTCTACCACATACACTTTAAAGTAATTTTTTCCCAGGAACTGATAAGATTAAGTGTCCAGAGTAAGGGGAAGAAATGAGAAAAAAACAAGAATATGCTGCAGAAGCAGAGATGGCTACAAATAGAGTGAAGTAAGCAATTTTTAAAAGTACAATTTTACTTTCTCTCTTAAAAATTTTGCTAAAGAAAACTATAAATACACTGTCTCTCCAAGAAGTTGCATCTACCTCCATTTCTGTCTCACCAGCCTGTCCTTGGAACCTGATCTCATCATCTCTCTCACTATTAGCACATGTGGGTTAATCCTGATTTCAGTCCCTCAATCTTAGTTTTTAATCACTGATTTATGGTCACAGATTCACAGCTCTGCAAGGGGCCATTGGGACTGGCTAGTCCAAAGTCCCCACCGAATAGAGGCAGAAGCAAAGCAATTCGTCTAAGACCACAGTTAGTGGTAACATCAGGATAAGAACTCAAGTGTTCAGTTTCTCTATAAAATTTCCATTTTAATTCTACTGGGCTCAAAAAGGATTTAATTGAGCTAGGCTCTTCCCAACAAAAGCTGCTTACTATCCAAAAAGAACAGAGGTAAATACTCAGGTTTGGTCAGTGTTATGTTTTATAAGTCCTACCATAAAATTAAGCAAAACATAAAGCAAACCCCTATTTACCCGCAGGGTCCTGAGTAACATTACCAGCCACCTAAAAAGTATTGCAGCACTCATGAAATAGTCAAATAACAATATTTAGGTATTTTAAAACAATAAGGTGTATGTGATAATATGTTAGAGAAAAACAAAGACAATATAATTTTTAAATCATACTATTTTTATTTTCCACAAGTTATTTGAAATCCAGCATTAAAAAGACTGCTTTATGGTGCTGGTACTGGGAATTCCCCCAGTCCTAAGTACTCAACCACCAGCAGTGAGACAGTTTTTCCTCCACTGATAGGTGCCGTTCATGATTTCCACAACGCCACTCAACGTATTGTCTTTTTCTGTTTTTTCCTGAGGTCCTGAAAAGTGACCTCCTCCCTTCTTTTTCCTGTAAAGAGTGGGCCGGGTTCACCGGCCGCATCCACACCTGCACGCTTCCCAGCACTGCCCAATCACTCCTGGAGCCAGAGGTGGGCAGCTGTGGTACTGCTCTTTAAAAAGATACCTAAAGGCTTGTTTTTATCGACATGTGCAAGAATTCTTTTTTTTTTTTTTTTTTTTTTTTTTTTTTTGGTGCTGGGGATCGAATTCAGGGCCTTGCGCTCGCAAGGTAAGCAAGCACTCTAACCACTGAGCTAAATCTCCAGCCCAAGAATTCTTAAATACATCTTCATTAAATATTTTGGTCTCTATTTAACCCATTTTAACTTATTTCAAAATCAGCACTGGTTAAGATATAATTGTCCATCCCAAACAAAAGTCATTTGTTCAAAATAGAGTATCTGAGAGTGCCCCAGAATATGAACTTTACAGACAGCAGTTATAAGATGATTCCTTTTTCAGAGGGAAAGTTTGGGGGTGAAAACTTCACTTTATACTCCGGCATTTGTGGGGTCTTCAACCAGATATAAAGACAACTAACCCTAGCAAAGAAAAAGGCAGCAGTTCTGCGGTACCGACAGATCCTCCTAGTCCATGGTAACCAACAAACACAAACAAAAGCTTGTTCTCTTGTGTCAGTTGTAATCAATGGCACACATACCCAAATCCACGAGAATTGCATGCTGCTGAGCAGTGAGCTGCTTTAGAAGGTCCTTGTAGGAAGTGTCAGGAGGTTGGTGTTTATTGGGCAGTCTGTGCCTCAGTCGGTATTGCAAAGCTAGGAACTGCCAAACTTCTCCTCGTCGAGTTTTGGGAACTCCTACAATCAAAGAGATTAAAAACAAAGGAAAGAAAAAGAGCAAGGCCATTCAGCCCTGGAATAAAGTTGCTAAATTGTAGTTGGTGAACTGTCCTCGCTTCGGCAGCACATATACTAAAATTGTAGTTGGTGAACTATGTAATTCTTAAAAACAAAGAGCTGTACTGTCCTGCATGCCATCCCCAGGCCACACAGTACACTGTGCTGACAGAAGCGTGCCCTGACAAGCTGGATTCTGCAGCTCCTAGCATCTAATGAAAGCCTTCGAATAACGATACTCGTCACAATAATAATACCTCTGTGTGCAATAACATCAGCCAACACAGACTGACCAACTAATAATAGATTTATTGAGAGTTCCTGACTACTGAGCATTGTCATTCACAAAGAGAAAAATGCTATGAGATAGCTAATTAGTACCACTTGACAGATGGGGAACTCAGTGCAGAAAGAGATTAAGGAATTTGCCCGAGTTCACACAGCGAACGAGTGGCAGTACAGACTCAGAACTCTGGAAGTCTGGTTTCAGCAGCCAAATCCTGAAATGCCAAAATTTATTATTGCCGACTTCACCTTTTATTTGGCTTGAAGACAACAACGAATGCTAATTCTCACATTATAATTTCTTAAATGTTTCTCATCTACAAGTAACTTTGTAAAAAAATAATTAAAAAGCATTTTTATATGGTCATAGAAAGATAAAATAATAAAAATAGTAAATACAGTAAGAAGGAATAACTGAAGCATTCCAGAACTGCATTCAGCCATTATGAAGAAAATACTTAGCATTTATTAACCCTATTATGCTTAAAAATCAAAGAGTATCAGTTGAAAGTAAACTAAGTTTTTATATGAAGAAACAGAAAGTAAGTTGAGAAGGACAAAATTCAATCCTGTACAGTGCAAGTATTTTATTTCACTCGCTAAGAGTTTTCAGTTCATTAACTAGATCCGAACAGTGTCCCTAGCTCCAGCCGGTTGAGGGAAGGTCAGGCACAAATCTTTTCTGACTTTGATGCTGGTGTGTGCAAAAAATTGGAGTATTGTCCATCCAGCAGGCTTGACCTGATACATAAAGTCCCCACGACACAGCTCCGAGTTACCTTTGTTAGCCCCATTCCCTGCCAAACACCAGAAGATTGTGGTTGTTTTCACTCCGCAAGTTTCTTTCTCCTATTGTTGCCTTTATGGAATTCCAAGCTTGCCCATTTGATAGCCCAGACGATTTATTACGGTTCATCTCTATGGATGAGCCTGAATGTCATCTTTTCTGCTGAAGCGTTCCCTATCATGTGTATGAATAATCAGTCCTTTTTCACATACAATTTGATTTACATTGTTATGTTGTCAGGCTGGATTACATTTAACTCTAGAATATATGCTTGTCTATTTCTCCTTCTTTATATGCTGAGTTTCTTGGGAAAAGTGAGCATACTTCCATCTCTGAAGGATGAAATCCAAGAATATAGCTTGCTGCTTAAATACTTGTGGAATGAATGAATGACAGCATATAAAATGTCATTTTTTGGGAATAACTTTTATTAGCCCATTAAATAAACCACTATTAATATGAGTAGGTTGTTTTACTACCCATGCAACAATAAATTTATAAAACATGAACTCGGGTTAATTAAATAAACATTAATTGGGCCTCCCATATGTCGTGGAGCATAGAAATGGCACTGAGGCTATCTCAGCTCAGAAAGATGAATAAATCTTTTCGCAGGAAAAGCAGTCTCATCCATCCATCCATCCATCCATCCATCCATCTATCCATCCAATAAATAACTCACGTAAAATACTATCTTGGGAACTAGCTGTGCAGTGGTGGAGTAAAAAAACACTAAGTAAATATACACATTAATATAATATTACAAATTATGATACATACAATTGATTGTAAGAGAAAATAATAAAAAAAAATTGATTTGTTTCGGTTGTGGGGACCAGAGGAAGTGGTACTTGAACTGAGACCTAAGAGAGACTACAATTCCCCAGGCTGAGAGTGTTGGCAACAACCACTTCTGGAGGAGGATTGTGTGAAGGTCCTAAGAGGCACAGAGGGAAGGGAGGAAAAAGAGGAGAGAGCAGGAGAGGGGATGGAAGAAGGAGGAAATAGGGACAATGTCGGGAGGTAAGGAAGGAGGAGTCAAGGGAGTGTTGGAATACTTCATGCAAGAACTAGCCTGCGACATAGTTGCAACCAAAGTAGTTCAGCCTCTCTGCAAGATACAATGCTAAACAGAAGAAGCAGAAGTGAGATCAGAGAGATGGAGGAAGGAGAGATCATGGAGGCTACTGTGAAGAAGTTTAAACTGCATCTACAGGGAAAAGGAATATGAATACTCCTAAAACATCTTTAAAAATCACACCAAAGAATGGTGAGATCTACAGCTCACACACATTCCATTAACCACTCTTTTCTCTCCCAAATAGTGCAGTCAATGAAAATCTAGGATTTCCAAATCTTCAAGGAAAAGGAACAATATATTGGGCTTGTAAACATGACATCTTACAAAATAAATCTTATCTTAATCTAAATTGTGCAACAGTTTCACCCATTATCACGGGCTTCTGAAATAAGATTAGCAGATTTCTTTGGGTATTTTGCAATTATTATTTCATACCCAGTTTATGCAAACCATGGAGACTCTCATTTTAATATTTTTAATCTGGGTCACATAAATTGCACACAAAATATTCATATTTTCATTTTAATTTTAAATTTAAAATGTCTTTCAGCAATTTAAATATCAGGTTACAACACAAAAGTAAATACAATATAGTGGCTGTGTAAAAATGATTTCTCCAAAGTAAATGAAGGAATGAGTGTATAGAGGGAAATCTGATTGATGAACAAGCCAAATCCGTGTGTGTGTGTGTATGTATCAATATACTGCGGATGTATATACACATTTGTATAAATATACACACATGTAAATATAGCCTTCTGACAAAATGATGAAAATAAGTCAAGTTTGTAACTATGAACTATTTTCTCCGCAGCGATCAAAGATTTGTACCAAGGTATGCATTTCTTCCCCGGTAAAAGCTGAAAAGAGCTCCCTGAAGCAAGCAATAGAGTCTGCAGAAGAGATTCTGCCACCTCCTGAGGGCAAGTATCTCCACCAGCACCATTTTCTTACCAACCACATTACCAAACCACAGGCAGAAACTAATTACCTTCCTTCCTTTACAGGCAAAAGCACAAAGACAAAATTGTGTCTGAGCTGCAAAAATCAAAAAATTCTCTGAGGTTTTTTCTGAAAGAGAAAGATTATTGAAATCATCATAAATACCTTCTTTGAGAACAGTATGAATATCTTCCATATCACATCTGATTTTTGCCCTGCAGTTTAACAGCTTCTTATCCCACGTTATTACGACCTCCTTCTGACATACTCCGATCTCCTCATAGTCTAATTTCACTTTCCTGGACTGGAGTTCATCTCTTCTTGCTAAAAAAGAAAATAAACTTATTAAGACCAATGTGTTTGAAAAACAGCATTTTAAACATTTTACTGTACTAATAAAATCATACTCAATGAGTTTTAGGGACCAACAAAAGTTTTTTAAAAATTACGACGATATATAAGGTTCTCAAACCTTGAGTCATTTCATATGAGAAAACATAATTAAAATAATTAAAATAATTTTCTAAGGAGGTTTTGCCCTATATCTTATACATAATAATTCTGCTAAATATTAAAAATAAATCATGAGGGGCTGGGGTAGTTCAGTGGTTAGAGTGCTTGCCCAGCAAGCACAAGGCCCTGAGTTCGATCCCCGGCACCAAAAAAAAAAAAAAAAAAAAAAAATGTGGCTATGTCATAAACCAACTTTTTGACAAATAGCCTCAGAAGTGACCACTCACATCATCATAAACACTATTAAAGTGTTAAGATTTTATACAAGACACATGTAAGACAACGTTTCATGCTAACCTTCATTTAAAAAATATTTAACCACGCTAACTTCATCCATTTTTATATTTCCAAAGTCATCCACACTGCGCTTACCAGTGTATTTCACTGTTTCTTTTTAATAATCTTTCCTTTTTTGTTTTGGGTGTTGGAGATTAAACCCAAAGTCTTGTGCACACCAACCATACACTGTAACGCTGAGCTATAATCCTAGCCTCTGTTTTTAATAATTTAAAAAATTCATTTCACTGAAATTGACATTTATTCCACCTTTTAAATAATACAGCACTCTTTTTCATTTGATGGTCTAAAATGTAAATTCAGAGCTCATTAAAATAATCACCAACAAAGGAAACCACTATCTTGACTTTCATTTATCCTGACTGACTCCAAAAAAAGAGGAAGAAACACAGACATGTGAGCATATTTCTCTTCTCTCTTTAGGGTCCCCAGAACAGGACTCTCTCAGAGGGAGCTATATGCCCTGATGCTGCTTGTGTCTTCCTGCCCCTCTTACCTTCTGCAACACAAATCTTCGTTATGCTTCCAAGATCCCCGACAGCACAAAAGCAATAACAAAGTGAATGTTACGCTTTACTTAGTCTTTACTTAGTGTGTTTGAAACCAGTTCCGAAGGATTAAAATATTCCAAAACCAGGCTGTTGTTCAGGCAGGACAGCAAAAATTCCTACTTAAAAGTCCAGACACTCAGAAGACAAAATCACACTACAAAAATATTCCTCCTGGATACCACTAGGTGGCTTTCTAACACAGTTTAGCTTTGCTGCTCAATATCTGCTTTATATTTCTCTACAATAACTGTAAAATTTTTTTTAAAAAAGGAGTAGGCTTACTAATGCTAATAATAAACAATCCTGCATACAGCTTTACTAATGATTTGCTTCAAAGGGAGCAAAGCATATTCCCTTCTCTATATTTTAGTCCATTTAAGACAATCTGAAATATCCACTGTATGCTACCAAAATATGCTTTGAGGATAAAACGGAAAGAAGAGTTGATACTGTATCTGTTCTTACTCAACTGGATAACTGTAAAGAACCCTAAAGAAATAATGACTACCTGGTTAGAATATTAGTAGGTTAAACTACTTTCGTCTTTGTTACTTAAATATAGAAGTACACAGAACTGATGAAAGTTTCTTCAAGTATATTCTAAAACATCATCTCCTTCCTTTCTTATGGCTTTAAAATTATACAGTATAACTGACCTCCACATAGACATGTAATCGTTTCTATTAACGCCTTCTATTTCTTTAACACCTATAGCTGAGAAATACGTGGCATACTCAGAAAGGTCCAAGAGCCAAGAAGAAGGAACGTAAGTCCCAGAACTTGTCCTGCTGGTCCGTCACTGGCCTCAGGTTAGTTAACTACTTACCCGCCCTAAACTAGTCACTAACTACCTTAGGCTACAAGATGAGGAATCCAGCTAACAATCCCCAAGGCTGCGTTCTGCTCAAATAGTCACTGATTATAAAACTATCATTTGGTATTTAATAAGATTTTTTTACATGCTCCCTACTGAAATATAATTCCATACTTTTAAATTTCAAAAAGTATTTGAAATTTCAGGACATGGTAACCATCTTTTTTCAACTATTTTTTCTGTTCTATGAGGTAGGACAAGATATAACCAATTGCTTAAAAATATAAACTCGATTCCTGCTGAAATCTTCGAAAACTTAAGTAAATCTACAATTTTTCACGCAGAACTTTAAAAGCCATGTCAATAGCAATTAATTGAAGTTTCAAATTAAAAAAAAGACTCATTTCCTATGAATATTTAACATTTTATAGTTTTTAGTCTGCTAAAAAATACCAATAAAAATGAACATGTCTTGCAAAATATTGTTAAGATATTGTTAAAATAAATATTGTCTAAATAAATATTGTTAAAATTAAATCGATTTGAAGAAGTGTAGTAACAAGAATCTTAACATAGATACTAAACTCAGAAATATGAATATCTGTATTTTAAAAGCTTTTAGGAAGACAACAAAATAAAAACCAGTGAGAGAGAAACCAGTAATCTTAAAAGTCAAAGGATCTACTTAAGCAAAATAACTCATTTCACAGATGTAAAAACCAAGGCCATTTTAAATTAAACAATTTAAGTTAAGCTTTTATACACTTTTCAGATTTTGGCACTATCTAGGTATTTTATATGGTTCTATCAACACTGAGGCAAACTGTATCATTCTTTCAAAAGGCTGAAAAACATATTCTAAAGCATCTAGTATCATAAACTTAGCAATCACCACAAATCACACAATAGCTATTATAAATTACATGATTACAAATTTAATGACTTGATTTTAAAATGTAAAATTTATAAAACATTAACAAAAAATAGGAATTCTGATTTTATAACAGATTGTTTTATAATCAGTTGAACTGAATACAATACAAACAGAATTTGTTGGCAATAGGCATATTTCTCTCATTAGCCTGAAACTTGAGAATCAAATCCAAAAAGAAGAAAATTTGCTTGTTCATACTTAAAGATTTTTCTTAAATAATGCACAATGATATTAAATTTTCCCTAACTGATTCCATGTTACCTACATTCTTTATTACCCAAATGTAGGCTAAAAGCTTCTGATGTCTTCTCGACTCTATTAAACAAAAATGCACATATGTGAAGCTGATCTTTTTCATGTCATAATCATTTCACAAAGTGGAAATAAATAATCCATTGATGGTCTAGTTAAAGCATATATACAGTTCAAGAATAAATGTGCCAATGTAGCATTCAGCCCTGTTTGAATAGCTAACCTTCAAGTTTCTGGTTTTCTTTTTCCATTCGAAGCAACAAGATTTGTTGATGTATTGCTTTTTTCCACAAACTCTTTAGTTCTTTTGATTTCTTTTTCTCTTCGAACTTGTCTGAGTCATCATCACTGGACAAGAATATAACCAGCGGTTCCTCCTCCATGGTGGGAGCGAGAGGGGACAGCGGCAAAAGCTCATTCCTGTCCAGTCCATCTGCAAAGAAGAAAACCGTGAGAGGCATTCCTCAGTAGTAACCTGGACTACAGACGTTTCCTCTGGAATCAACACGCTCTCATCTTAATTCTGCTACATTTAAAGGTGTTCAAATATACTTTCTCAGTAACTGTTACTTGCCAGAACTAGCAAATTTAAGTAAATTCACTAGACTGAATTCCCCTTCTAGATTTCCCTCTCACAGTGAAACAAAAGCATATGTCATCTCACCACTTCTTCTTTCTACACAAAAAGACCTGGAAGAGGGCTGCTCCAAAATGAACTGGCCTTTCCGCAGAGCGCAACACTTCTGCAATTCATCTACGTGCCTTCTCTGGCTGTGCAAGGCAGGACTGCACGGGTAGGTAAAGTGCGTGTGATTTGCTAAGGTCCACGTCCACTACCAGAGTTGTCAGAAAGGCAGCTCAGCAATGCTGGGCCTTTCCCTGCCATGGCTCCCTCCCCTGCAGTCTTCTTAACTGATGTGGAGTTCGTTCCCTCTCCACTCTGGGCCATTCTCCACATACTGCTAATTATTTTCCTATTAATAAACATGATCATATCGCTTAAAACATCGCAATGACTACTTGCAGCCCAGAGCACAAAGAGCAGGCTCCTGGAACAGCACAGAGAGCTGTCACAGTCTGGCCTCACATCCTCTCCAGTCTCATGTCTCAGTATCCATCCTACGCAGCCTTCATGCTCTTTCTCACAGTTATCTGGCCCACAGAGTTCTCTCACGTGACTCTGAAATGCTGCTAAAATATGCCTCTTCCTGTGATGAATTTAAATATTTAATGTAATATTTAATTTTTCTCTGACCATTCTAGGCAGAGTTAATTTCATCTTTAGTAATGCCAGTCGCTTTCTTCTTTTTCTTTTTGTAATTCACTGACCTCTGCTCTTATTCTTACTACTTCGTGTCTTGTTATCCTCTTCTAGCTCATTGAATCAACACTCAGTACACTTGATTTTTGGCTCCCTTAGTTTTAGATGAACACATTCCTGGCTACAAATTGTCCTCTAAATACCATGCAGCTGTGACATGCAGGGTATGGATCATACTTTACTCCTTCTAATTTTTAGGATTAAGTTTGAAAAAAAGTCAGATTTCTCAGTGTTTTGCTTTATGTTGTTCTGTAATGGTAGGGATCAAACTCAGGGCCTGTCTATGGGTATTTAAGCACTCTACCACTGAGCTACACCCACAGCCCCAGTTGTCTCTTAAATTAATGCTTCCTTCCTTCCATCAGTCTGTCCTTTCTTCCTTCCTTTCCCACTGTGATCAAAGAAAATAGCAGATGTGATCACGATTGTCTGGAATTTATTAAAATATCTTTTGGCCAAGTACATATTAATTTTATGGATGTTTTATACAAGCTAAAATTGGATGAATTTTCTCTGCAAAGGAAAAAAATCTGTCTAAATATTAGATCAAGCTTGTTCAGTTGTGCTATTTAAGTATTTCCTTATATTTAATTTTTAGAGAGGAATATGTTAAAAACTCCCATGAGAGCTACTGGTTTTCCCCCTCAAAATTCTTTTAAGTATCATTTTCTAGCTCTCAAGGATATATAATTAATGCAGTGTTCTCATTACTGTTATATCTTTTTGTTTAATAATACAGTTCCCATTTTGCATGTTTCTGTTCTAATTTCTAATAGGTTTAATATTCGAAAAAAGCTGTCATGTTCTTTCCTTTGACTGATATTTACCGAGTCAATATACCCAACTTTAATTGTTCAGTATTTCTGTCACTTTCTTTCACATGTAACTTTTGCAAAAGACTATATTCTGTATTGCTATTCTAATAACTAAAAAAAGATCTATGAATTTTTTCTAGCACTATCATAGTTCCCCGTGCATTGTGAAACAGGCCCCAAACCAGGCTCTGGAAACTTACTCCTTCATTTACTCACACTCAACAAGCAGGTACTAAAGTACTAGATATCTAGTATGTTCTAATGACACCTGAGAAGAACACCAAGCACCATGTCAGACACAGAAAGAGAAGTTACTTTTCCCCTCTACCTCTTAAATAAATCCCTTTGAACAAAGCATTTCTATTCCATTCCCTAACTTACGACACCATGAGGAGAAATTCCTCGGTGATTACCACACAGACCTTGGTGCTGCATGGCCGAGGAAGACTTGTTCATGGGAGATGCGACCCGAAGGAAAATGCGCTGCCGCCAGGAGATTCTGCGAGGAGTGACGGGCGTCCCCCCAACATTTAGGGACTCGTTGCTACACGTGGACGAGGTCCTTTTCCTTCCTTCTCCATCACTGTAGAATGCCAATGAATATTTAATTTGTAAGGAACATTGTGTAACACCACACTTCACAGCCCAACGGTAGCACACAAGCCATTCACAAGTTCTGCCACGGACAAGCACAAGGCACAGGCAACACGGAGCGATGTGGCACTAGCACATTGGTCCCCCAGGCTGTCCCATCCTGGGAAAATTGCGTCTAGGCCACAAGCCCAGTCGTGATAAGCTCACCTGTTTCTACTCATTCCTTAATTAGTCCTGGTTCTGATCTGAAGAACAGAAGTACTTACACTGAGGAGTGAAAGTTGCTTAAGTAATGAGCTTGTGCTTTGCCAAGGAGTTAAAATAATAGTTCATTCTAAACGATGTAAATAGCCCATAAAATGATCAGAAAGAGCTTTTCTTACAGCTAGCATAGACTACTCCGGTAAAGACAGATTCTGTCTGTGAATATTAAGATCTGTCTATAATTGTTAGTTCTTAGTAGGTGGATCATTGCAAAAAATAACCTGAAAATGAGCAGAATGGTCAACTCTGGAATTATTGTTAGGTATAGTAGGGGGGAAGAAAAACAGGAGTCAAATAAGATTGCATACACTAAGTTAAAAATATATATTAACCAGAATTCTTTACAGTAGAACTTCGTAAAGACTTTTTAATGCTAGCCTGTGTTGTGACTCTCCATCAGGGAAATACTGCAGAGAAATTCTCCAATTTAGTTAATATAATTGACTCTAGACTCATTATTCCCAACATTTTTAAGGGAGTGGAGGATGAGTCATCATTTTACTGTAGTGCTTTGTAAAACTCACCTATGGAAATACCGGTCTGTTTTAAGTGTCTCGTTTCCTGAGAATGACCATTCTGAGTAGTCGTCACGACTACTATGGTTTAGGTTTAAAATGTTCATAGACTCTCATGTGTTCTCAGGTGGAGTTTTCAAAGGGTGATTGGATCACGAGGGCTCTAAATTCATTCATGGATTAATCTATTGATAAGATCATAACTTAATGGAATTATTGAGAGGAAATGGAATTTAGGAGGCGGGACCTAGTTGGAGATATGGGTCACATGGCCATAACCTTGGGGACTTTATTTGATCCACAGCCCATTCCTCTTTGTTTCTTTCCCTCTGTCTCTGCTCCCTGACTGCCGTGAGATGAGCAATTTTCTTCTACCATGTCCTTTTCCATGATATTTCTGCCTCACTATATGGGCCTAGAAGCAATGGAGCCATATGACCATGAACTAAAACCTCAGACAAAGCCAAAATATATCTTTCTTCTCTTAAATTGATATACTCAGGTATTTTGTCACAGTGACAGAAAGTAGACTAACACAATGACTCAAAGTTACTTTTGAGACAAAGGTTGTCTGTAGCTAGCAGAACATACAATAATTGTTGCTCTTATTGATAGGAATATGTGGCGGCAGTGCTGGGGATTGAACTCAGGGCCTTGTGCTTGCTAGGCAAGCACTGTACCACTTAAACCAAATCTCCACCCCCTGAGAGGTATATTTCACCTTTTTAAATTTCAGTCTATGAGCATTCCTGAGAAAATGGTGCAGTATCCACATGTGATGATAATCACAAGTGAAGGTGTAAGATGTCTGATGGAATCAAGAAGTTCACTCCTTAGGTCATAAATGAAACTCAGCTAGAAAAGCCATAAGCCTCTCAGACACTCAGTGGAACTCAACAGTGCTGAGATAATGAATGTGAAGCGAGCAATTCAACACCAGCCTGTCACATTTTTACTTATTCTATGTCTCCATACTTTCGTTTATCAGGCAGTTCAGTTATTTCTTGTCTAGATCTATCATGCTAGGAGTATCACTTTTGGATTAGCTAAATTAAAATTAATAAAAGGGTAACACAAATCCATGAGCTGGTATGCAGGTAGCAAATGTCATGCTCTATAATACTATTTTAGAGCATAGCTGATGCATACATTTCAATTACAGTCACACTCCCTTTGTTATGTAGCCTGGATAAATTATACCCTTATTAGGTATCCAATGTCCCAAACTCCCTACAATATTGAATAAACAGGTGTGTTTTTACGTCTACTTTGGAAAGCAGTGATTCAAGTATTTCTCTTTTAGCATTTGTGATTCAAATGTTCTCTATATAGTAGGTAACTCTTGATGAATTCTCTTGGAGTATTCTGTATCTCCTGTTTCATAACACTATTTCATTGGAATTATTTGCTAAATGCCCAAATCGGGGGTATATTGCAGCAATAAGTAGTACTGTAGTGTACTTCCAGTATAGGACCAGTAATAGTAAACACCCAATAAATAATCATTGAATAAATTAATACTTTATGAAACCATATGACATATTAACTCACAAGGTTCAAATGGACAAAAACTATTGGCTGTACTAACATGTCAGTAATAAACAAAAGAGCCACTCTCTTCAAACTCTTTATGTGTGGCCACAGCCATGAGTCTTTCTAGCAGAAAGTTCTAGCAGTTCTGTTTCCCCAAAGTACGCAGTGAACTGCTGATGGCATTAGTAGGCATCCACAATGACAATACTGTTAACTAACATCAAAAAGCATCTTTCCCCTGGTAAGTGTCAATCCTGCCTTATGGGAGGGCATCTAATTTATAATATATGCTTTGAAAGCTAAATGAAATACACGTTAAAGCAACTTACAGGGTAAATATTCAACAAGTATTAGTTTCTCTTTACATTTTTAGTAACTCTAGTAAACAAAACAAACCAAAAAATTCTGAAATGTTCATATTTTAATGCTGGAATGAAAACATCTTTTTAAAATATCACCTTCCAATTCACTGTTAATGACATTTTAAATGTTTAGAAATTACTAAAAATAAAACTGAGCAGGGGCTGGGGATTTAGCTCAGTGATTAGAGTGCTTGCCTTGCAAGCACAAGGGCCTGAGTTCGATCCCCGGCACCACAAAAAAAAAAAAAAAAAAAAAAAAAAAAAAAAAAAAAAAAAAAACTGAGCAGTACCCATTTCAGTTTCATTATTCCCCGTAAAATATAAGATTTTGGGGGAAATATGTTAAAAAATAAATTCAGAAAATACCTGACATTATCCCACTATTACATATTTTAAATTTTCATTATATCTAGATTTTAAACCACATAATCTGAATAAACTGCCAAATGACAGATTTTCCCTCCACATGTATGGAATTTAATGGCCAGTAACAGCAGTAAACACAGGAATAATATACCAAAAAGAATTTACATAACAGACCAAAGACCCTTTATCTTATACTAAAAAAACCACTTCATGAAAAAGAAGTTTAGTTGCTGAGATAAGGTGAAAGCTGTTCTGCGTCATTTAGTAAGAGAAGGTAAGTATTCCGAAGTTGGGTTCCTGACAAGGCAGCTTACAGCAGTTCAGTGTTTGATGGACACTTAGCCAGCAATCTGACAGTCTCAAGGTTTAATCTCAAGAACCAAACCCTTGTGAAACACACTGTGCACCGAAATTCCTATAACCCAACTTGGACACTATGCTAGTATGGGGGTGGGGGGTTTCTTGGTTTTATTTCTGGTTTTTTGCTACATTAGTTTTCACTTTAACTTCTCCTTTAATTAAACTTAGCACATAGGTCAAGGGTAATACCTACTTTCTGAGTGAAAATAAAACAAAACAACATGTGCTGTATACTGTAATCATAATGCTAAGGCTGACAAAAAGCACATACCAGAGCCAGGCATTGTTCTAAACATTTTACAAGTATGAACTAATTTTATCTTCACAGCAACTATGCAGGGTAGGTGTTAATACTATTCCCATTTGAAATGAGAAAACTGAGGTAGAAAAAGGCTACATAATTTGCCAATAATCACAAAATCAGTAAGTGAAGAGGCAGAACTCAAATCCAGGAAGTCCAGAATACAAGCACTTAGGCACCACGTTTTATTGTGCTGATGTAAATACTCTGCATTTGTTCCTACAGAGTCTGCCAAATCCTAAAACTAAAGCTGTCACAAGTCCAAGGATTCACTGTATTTTTCAGAGAAAATCCAAACTCTAAATAGCATTCAGTCTTTTGGTTGAGTACTTTTCTTTCCATTTTTAATGTAATAATTTAATTCAGCAGAAAATAAGTTCAAAGTACTGTGAGGTGCTATATTTCCGTAAATGTCTTACTTCATTTCTTTGCCTTGAAATAAATGCAATTCAAAACATACTTACTTATTTTAAAAAGAATTACCAAATAAAAGACACCTCAAAATAGAACATACATATACTGGTATTTTAATCATGTTTACAATTTAAAGTAATAAATTACAGCCACTCCCTCATGTTTCCATATAATCTTTTACTTCCCTCTTTTGTATTTTGGAACATGAAGCTGTGCTTCAAAAAACTGCGTCCCAACAAGCATATTCAGGAAAATTACTATGCTAGCATTTCCTCTATTAGAAATTTATGAAATTAAAAGCAAATAATTGGGAAGGAAATAGAATTCACACAATTTTTTTGTGTTGGTATAGTCTATATGCACTGCCAACCTATAAAGAACCACAATCCATAAACACAAATGAGGGCTTATAAGGGGAGAAAATATCTGATATTATGTACATCGCCATGTAGGCTGAGATGGCTATTTCCAAATACTCTCTTCAAGCACTGACCAAAAGCCACAGATACAATAGGAACCCCCTAAAGCTTCGAAATAACTTTTTAATATTTCCTTAAAGTTACAGCCTTTATCACATAAACTAGTAAGTATTATAGTTTACTTTATAGTAAATTATATGCCTACTTTAGTAAGAATCCATTCATTGGCTACTAGACTGAACGAGGGTCTTCTAAGGACCACCTTCCTCTTGGGGCAACATAGCTACACTTTCCCAAAGTAAACTCTACTGGAGTTTTACAAACATGTTCTGCTGAGCAGCCAACTGCCTCCTACCCTCTCGCAACACCCTAGTACCAAACTGAAACTACTGGCATCATGAAGTCCAAATAAATGACTACACACTGGCTACATCTATATGTAAATCACAATGTATTACAACCAAAAATAAATTTAAACACTTCATTAAACTGATAGTAACTATTCAACAGAAAGCTGAAAAGCCTTTCTCTTCGTAAATTCCCAAAGAAAGCCTGCAGGGTACAGCATACTGATGAAACTTAACGTTTGTCCTACAGGATCCACAGTACAATTTAACTCAAAATTGCATCATGTGCACTAATATGTTACGCAGGTTCTAGCTTTTAGCCGGGTACGCATCTGTTATTCTATGGAAAATCTTTACTAGTTGAGTAAAACTAAGATCAGCCAATTCTAATATATAGTACTTGAAATGTGAGTCAAAAGAGATAGATTAGTCAGTGGAACAGTGTGCAGGAAAAAAAAAAACAAAACAGGGAGAGCTAAGAGTTTTATTTCCTAAACTCTACATGCTGAATGCAGATATTTTTAAAATGCTTTGTACATTGGAATTTAAAATGTCAGTGGGTAGCTCATACGTTTATTCACATTTTTGTGGGTTAAGACAAAGAAAATGATACTTAGCAAAATACAAAATGTCTCCGATGCTGAATCTAACCATGTGTAAAATAAGGCTGGCCGATCCCTAAAGTAATAAACACTCCTAATTCTATACCTAAGGGAGAACCTCAAAGGGCACAAAACAAAACAAACATTTCTACTGGGCTTTTAAAACTAGATAAAAGTATTCTTTAAATGGTCATAGATCCAACCAAAAAAAATATATATATATATATATGGGTCAATTATAAGTCTCAAAAAAGCCACTTTTTATCTTAGCAATATGACCCAAACAATTTTCTGACAATTTTTCTCTTCTTGTATAGCTCACTCTAATGGAATCTTTAATACTATGTTTTTGTTGCAGCTATAAATATCTAAATATTAGTAGACCCAAATAGGAAGATGGATATGCATATTTCTCATGGGAGCTTGCGGGATAAGCAAAGTGTAGAAACTGGAACAAAGCAGACAGGAGATGTTCACAGTTAAATTGCTCAGCAGTGATTCTGAATGTCTTCCACAGAAAGTATGTGAGTCATGAGGAAGAGTTGTCACCAAGATGTGATGCGACTTCCATAATAAGAAACTAGGTGTTTTCTTGAATCCAGATCAACACGACATCTCCAAGGCTTTAGCAATGTCTCAAAGCAACCAGTGTGACAGCAATTAAGATGAACAGAAACAGCTTAATATTCATTGAATGAGAAACGGATTCCATGAGGATGTATCTTTTAAAATGCTCTTTTCTGCATCTTCTTGAGATTTGGAAGAAATTCCTCATGTGGACATAGGTATGTCTCAGCTAGTGAATTCACTTTCATTAATTTAAAATTAAAATTAAGCTTTAATTGAAGGCCACATCACAGCTGTAAGGAAATTTCGACATGGACTAGAGTAGAAACAGGATATCCATTTGCAATCAACATTTTATATGTCTATTTGTAATCTCTGTTTATACGGAGAATAACGTTTCCCTCTGGGTGGACCTTGGCACATGTAAGACGACAACATGCATTCAGGAGACAATCTAAACTCATGGGGAGTAGAAGAACCTGAGAATTTTTCACGTGAAAATATTTAATCTCTAATCACCTTGATTCTGAAGCGGTGTCCTGTCTAGTGCAACAGAAAAACAAGGAATTGTATTAGCACACAGACAGTGTGAGATCAAGACTTAGAATAAAGAGGCATTTCTACAAGCCACCGGTAAGTTATAGATAAGGTTACTTCAACAATGAGCTATAATGAAAAATTATGCTGGTTTTAGTGGCTAAATACAAGAAAACTATCAGACCAAAACTATACCACAAGTACTTCATCAGGAAAAGTATTATTTTCTCATTGAAAAGTTTTATGAATGGGTAGCAGTAATGAATACCACTTTTTTAAAACTATCATTTTCCTTTGACCAATGTAATTTAATACAAATAATTTTTAAGTATAAGCTTAAAATTTGAGAAGCAGTTTTAAGGGATAAAAAGATATCTGTTCATAGAAAGGATACATTACATTTGATAAAAAGATGCTATAAAATACATCATCATACAGAATTGTTTTTAAATACTAAACGATGAAATGTTAAATTTTAAAAATTAATTCAAAATAAGATAAAAAGAGAGAGACAAATTTTCTTTCCTATATCATTTCAACTCTATGCAAATGAATCCATTAGCCACCAAACTATGATAGCAAAAATATCTAGGCTCCTTTTTCTAAGCATGCTTAAAAACAGTCATCTAACATGTTTTTAATATTCAGATAGTAGTCTTGGAGAAGGGTGTTTAACCTGAATTTAAAATTTTGCATTAATATATTTTAAAAAGTAATAGTATTATTAGCTTATATCCTTTCCTATTTTATTCCCTACTTGACTATGCATATCTAGAGATTCATTTCATACAATAAGATACAGGTACCTAAGTAAGAAGAAACTTACAGTATTATGAACACCATTCCCTTATCATTCTAAATAGTTATATCAGATATCATGGTAACTATGTGTATACAATGTTCACAATGAAACAAGTAGAAATGAGGGATGGAGAGTTCCAAAACCACTGGATTAAAACCACACTCTTGAATATTTTTGTTCTTAGAAAATACACCCAAAGTAATAAGAGTAAAGAGGATGAGGTATCCAACTTATTTACATGTATTCTAAATGAAGATATTTATATATAATGAATATAATATACATGATCAAATAGTGTGTGACCAAAACATACGGTGAAAGTTTAAATTTTAAACTTTTGCCACATTGCTGTATCGTACCCCTCAAGATATACCCTCTTTGAACACATTTATCTCGTCATTCTTGCCACTTTATGAACCAGTTCTGGAAATCCTCTCTGTGTCTTTAGTTGTACTGGCATGGCTGCCTCAAGGTTCTAAATCAATTCAAAATGTTTATTTTTATGATCATTTCAACTTTGGGAAAGAACAAGAAATCGCTGGTGCCAGATCTGTGATGAGGACAAACCTAATGTTTTCACGAACCTGCCTTTCTGTTGGATGGCACTGGGCAGCAGGTACTGTATTTTTTTGTCATGCCCATTAAATACATGAACGATAACAAGAAACAAAGTGGCAAGAATGATGAATAAGTGGGTTCAAAGAGAGAGAGAAAAAAAAGAAAGGGAAAATATTTTCCAGGGGATTAATGACCATGTATCTTTATTGTAGTAATTCTTTTTATTTAAACATTCACTGTATGTTTGATTGTATTTCATACACACACACACACACACACACACACACATATATACACATCTAGGTATATATAAGTAAATATGTAGATGGACCAAGAGCAAATGCAGCAAAATGTTAAAAATTGATTAATCTGGATAAAGAATTCAAAGGAGTTTTCTGTAACATTTTTGTAACATTTCTGTAAATTTAAAATTATTCAAATGCAAATATTCAGCATTGTATTCAAAATACAAATTAAAAACCACTCCCACCAAGATTATAACTAGTAAATATATGTGCACGTGACTTACTAGTTGAAATAAACCTGAGTTTTATTTCCAAGAATTAAAGAATTTGTCCAAGAATTTTACTACTGTGTAGCTGTAGCTATTCACCAACAGTGCATATATATGTACAACTAACAACATGTACAATAAGATAACACTCCGCTCAAACCTCAAAACCTAGAAACAAGCACATGTGCATTCTTAAGAGCACGGATAAATTGTGATACATTGAGTGGAATACTATACAGCAATAAACTAAAGTACAAATAAAACCAGGAATTAATCTCATAAACTAATGTCAGGGAAAGCAGCCAGATACGAAAGATAGATGCTGTATCATCCCATTTATATATAAAGTGCAAAACTAAATGATGATATGAGAGGTCGATCTGGCAGTTATGGGTGGGAAAACAAGAGCTTCCGCAGATGGCTAGTAGCCTTGTATTCATCACCTCGGCAGGAGTGACACGGTGGTGGTCACTCTGCACACTGTGATGACATACTGAGCTAGCTGTATCCTTATGACTGGTGCACTTTTGAATGAAAGTGATTTTTTTCTAAGGGTACTTTTGGCCTATTAATTCTATACTGTCAAGCTAAGAGAGTATAGAAAAATATACAAAAGGACTCTTATTTTGAGAATTTTTCATAATCAAGAAAACATTTAAAAGAACTGAAAATAGAATGATTTTTGGTGACCTTGCATGTTTAAATGTATCACCTCAAATAACATAACTACCAAAAGATGAAGTTTTTCAACCCAAAACTAATACATATTTACCCTTCAACATCAATACTCTTGTTAGAATGACATATTGAGGGCTATGGGAAATTACTGGCAAGAATAATACACACATCTAAGCAGGAATTTCTAAACACAAAAGAATAACCTTTTATTAAACAATATAAGTAATCTTTTTTAAAAAGTCCCTTCTTTTATATTCTACATCCCACTTTTAGCCAACCTTTGACCTTCCCACTGGCTATTTCTAATTGTCACTTCTCAGACATGGTTCTGTTTCAGGAAGGAAACTAGAATTCTCCCTTGCTCACTTTAAATGTGACAATAAGAAATTGCAAGTAGGTTTGATTGAAAGTGCTGTAGTCTTACCGACAGGCAGTATTACAGAAATAAGGCAAAGTGATATTTTTAAGTATGAACATTCTTGATCCTCTAAATTCACGGCATATTCCATATTTGGCATATATTACATTATTTTTGTAGCTAACTTTTTTTTAACAATTCTCCTACAATGCTATCCCTGAAAGTGCTTTAAAATAAATTCTCTATTATATTTATCAGAAATCAAATTCAGCACTCGAATATAATTTTGTACTAATCCAAAGCAAAGTTCAGAGGCATATTTATACTAATCCAATATTAATAATCTTTCTTAAAGTGAAAATAAATTGACACACATGGACATAAATACTCCAAAATAACTTAAGGATCAGTCTAATTTGACTAATTAATGAGGGTTATATATTTATATGCTAATTATTAGAATTTACTAAATCTAAAAGAAAATAGGCCAAAAGGCTACTCGAGATTTGGGTGGCACATGGGTTGGCTGAGAGCACGTTTTCCTCTCCTTGACTACAAGAACTGCCAATTGTCAAACAACTAGAAGTAACCCACAAGTCCATCAGCAAGAGTGGATAAAATGTGGTCTATTAAATGGGATCTACTATACAGCAATAAAAGTGAATGAGGCAAACTAGATAGCAAAGAAAAATGAATCTCATAGACTCTAAAACAACAATAACCCCCTTAGAAGGGTTCCAACTTAGCCCACCACTTTTCATGGGCTGCTAACACTCTACTAAGAATATGACAGATTGATATAATTTCGGTGTAATTTCAAATGAAAAAAGAGGCTGTTCTCCAAAGGTCACTACACGTCATTTTGTGTAGGTAAAAGAACAAGCAACAAGATTTAATAGGCTATATAGATTTTCCATACCAAGAACAAAAATAAAACAAAGCAGAATAGCTACGAGATTCAAGAGATCCCTCCTGCTGTGTCAGAGTTCTTGTCAAGATTATCCTGTACCCAGACTCAGAAAAGTAAGTCTGTCATTGAAAAACAAAAGCCATGCCTAGGAAATACTCTATGCACTTATAGATGCATTGGACCGATCAGCTGTTTTAATCAGTGGTTTGGGGGTTCCCTAAAATATACCTGGAGAGGCTAAGGGAAAAAAGGCACAATTAGGAAAGGTTTGCTAAGTATGCATTAACTCTACATCTTGCAGCAAACAACACGAAGTTTAGACTCTGGAGTCTGAGGTAAAGAAACACAAATAATAAGAAAAAATACAATTCAAAAAAATAATCAAGTCATCAAAAGCTTTGAAACTAACAGTTTAAACATTCTCTTAATAAAATTAGTTGGACTTAAAATCACTATATTAGAAATAGATTAGCACAAGCACACAGAAGGATGCATAAATATCACTCCAAAATTAATCGGCCACTTTTTAGTAACTTATCGGCATATCACTGCAGAAAATTTTGCTTTGCAAACAGAGGACACTGATCTCACCTGATTTCATGTTCATACTGTGGGGACAGTCTACCTGAATTCTGGTAAAAGCTTTTCAGGAAAGAGGGGGCAGAGAAGGAAGGGGCAGAGAAGGAAGTGTGGAGGCTTGGAAGACTGGAGGAAGAATTACTCTCCTTGTGCATGCGTCGAACTGATGGAAGGAGGCTGAGTACAGAAAATATAGCAAATTTGTCTTAATTCATATTTCCGCAAAATCTTCATTCATTACGAAAAAGCATATATACAAGTCCTTGCTATCATTTAGCCTTTTTTTTGAAGAGTTAGCGGTGGATCTCACATAGGACAAAGAAAGAGGGCAGCATGCAGTTGTCTATGTGGGTGACTCTGCCCCAGTTACACTCTCACTAATTGAATTCTTCACCTATGCAACATCTCTATCTATCTGTGTTCATCTCTTAAAAACATCTTAATACTTTTAGGACAAAAAGTGTGTGTTTTACATGCAAAAGACACACCCAGGGGAAAAAGTAGAAAAGCACACATCATTACAGGAAAACAAGTTCAGAAGGAAAACATAGGAGTAGTTCAAAGACTACCTATTTTAGAGATATAAACCCTTTTAAATACTGAAGAACAACACGTTTGGTTGTTAGATATCGTATCTTTCGCTTAACCAATATCAATGTTGTTTGTGTTCTTTCCTGAAACCTGTGGAATTGTGCCAGTATGGATTAAATATAGATTAATCCAAAGCCCTAAGTCTCCCACACAGGTCTGTTTTTTTTTTTATAAGATTTTTTGCACGACAGGTTTTTATGACACAATAGCATTTTTTTATATAGACAAACTATTTGACAATACAGGTTACAAAAATATAGAAAACAGGAAAGAACTCAAACAGCATCTACAGTCTGAAATAATTCATGTTTTTAATACTTGAAAATAATTTTTCTGGAAAAAAAAGAAATGCATTGCCCTGGATAAACACAACTGAAGTATAATCATTTAAAAAATCACAGTGTGCATATGAATACTTAATCTCCTTCACACACAAAAAATCCAGACAATTAATTCTGTTGACTCATTTTATTTTTACATTATAAATATCTTACTTTTAAATTTCAAATCATGTAGAAAACAACAGTAAGTATAAAACTGTATCCTTACAAACATGCTAGTAAGCTGGATGATCCCAGAATTCTAGACGTGAAGGCCAGAGTATTGCAGGTTTGAGCCCAGGCTGGGCAATTTAGCAAGACCCTGACTCGAAATAAAAAAATAAAAAAGGGCTGGAGATGTAGCACAGCACAAAAGTACTGAGTTTGAGCCCCAGCACTGCAACGACAACCAAAGAATGCTAGTAAATTTGGTTTTTACTCAAGTTGTTACTCAAAATTTTGTTTTTATTTTTTTCTCCAACTGGCATCCTTAGCTAATCCCGTTTTCTATATCAAATTCATAGGTAAAGAAGAGAAACAAGGTTAGCCCTAAGATATGATCCTGATCTGAACTACACAGTAAGAAATATAACCATTCCTCATTTCCAGGCTGATTTCTTTTACTATTTCTCATCAGATGTCAAACAATTTTATTAAATTATCTTTAAATACCAGATAAGATCATTTATAATGGACACCACCTACAATTAGAGTATATAGACCTCTTTTAAATGATACCACTTTATTTTAGACAAAATATGTAGTATTTTCATACCTAGCTTTAATTTATGGTGCAATAAAATAGTCAATTTTTTCACATATGAAGGTAACACAGATGATATTTTTAACCCTGGTACTCTGCTGTAGGCCAACAGGAAGTTCTACTGCTTTGTCATCTTCCAATTTGCTGACTGATTTTTTTGTAGCCTCCTCCGAGACTGAGTAATATGTGTTGTCAGTAAGTTTTCAAAAAGAAAAACTGCATGATATCTTATTTTTTCTATTTTTCTGAAAGAAAAAGTTTCTATCCCGAATTCATTTGCTTTTCTTTCGGGATGTGCCTTAACTTTGCCCCATTTTCCTTAGTGACTGAAGGTAAGAAAAACAATTTTGACCATCTTCCTAAAAACTGAGGGCCGGAGACAGCACAAAGTCACGTCCGCCCTGACTCCGGAGTGACCAGCCCTGGCTAGGGGGGAATTTGGTCTAGTGCCCGGCGGGGTCCACACTCACCTGCCCTGCTCGCTGGAGCTCTGTCTCGGCAGCGGGGAGCGCACCCCGGCCGCCCTCGCGTCCTGCAGGTTCAGCTTCCTCTTGGAGCTGGGCGGGTGGCTGAAGGTGTGTGCCCGTCTTCGGAACTGTGGGGAGTCGGAGTCCTCCTCCGGGAACGCCTGCCACGCTGAGGACAGTGGGGAGGCTGGTGGTGTCCCTGGGGGAGAGTCCCCCGGTGAGTAGTCCTGGAACGCAAGCACAAGTGATCTCTTTCTGTCCTACTTAGGAAGGCCACAGCAGAGCTGCGGAAACCCGGGAGGTCAACAGCCTCGGGGCATCTCGTCTTCCTCCTGAGTCATGACAAAACATATTTTCTTCCTTTTACTCAACCTATGGTGAAGGTTAATCAGTACCACCACAGCCCATTGCTTCTGATAAGCAGCTGCACGGCAGCATCCGTAAAGATAGGCCAGAAAGTGAAAGGGATGATAAGAAAAGGTATTCTTTCCCCTAACGCGTTGTGGTAAAAGGCAACTCTCCTTTGCTCTCTGTCTCCAGAGAGATGAAAAAAGAGCAAGATCAAAGAAGGCGAAGCCTGTGTTCACATATCTCCTAATTTCTGTGATACATCACTGCACGCTTCCTGTACTGTCAAAACAATATGACAATGCCTACGTGTCTAAGTCTCATGGCAAAGCCATTAGGAAAACAAAGTGAATCTTGTTAAGCATCTTTCTTCACTCTGGATGTTTCTATCCAACTACACGTTCCCTGAGGTAAATTCTTATAAAACACATGAAAAACAGGAAATGAATGAAAAGTCAGCTATGCTGGAATTCATATCCTATTGCACGAATAGACATCATAAATCTTTCAATTCAGTCAGGTATGCTCTTTATACTTTGCTAAATTTACAGGCACTACTATAAAAAAGGTTTAGCTTGATAAACATGGGTTGGGATAATAGACTCATACTCCAATCCATGAACCAAATATTTAATAAAACACTTACATATTGTCTCATTAAAAAAAAAAAAAAAACTACTGCATATGCCTCAGGTTACCTATTGCACAAAACATGGTGGGGGAGGGGGAAGAAACTAAACCTACCGAGTTGTCTAGGACATAAAGAGGCTGATGGTGCCACTGATACTATAAAAAATCAGGGGGAAAAGTAAAATGGGAGAACAACAAGGAAAACAAAATCACTGTACCAGTATAATAATCACATGGCTCATTTTCTGCAGATTTGGAGCCATTTCTGTGGCTGCTCAAATACTGTCCTCCCAAGAAACAGTCTATCTACCAATGGTAAACGCTTGAAAGATTGAGCTCAGTTAGTTTGCAAGAGATGCACTCTGTCCCAGTAGGAAAAAGCTAAGCTCAATAAAGAACATGTTAATGCCTAGATTCCTCTTATTAAGACAATATTTATTTTTTAAAAGCCTTAAAGGGTTCATAATCAATTAGGCATGCAGATTACTGTATCAGTGAGGGGTTTTGCCAAATTGCAGTTTGCAGGAAACACAAGGGAGCTCTGATTAGATACCTTCTCTGAAGCAAGACTGTTAGACCGTTCAAAGCTGTCCACACTTCCAAGCCGACCTCTCATTCTGTTAGCTCCCTAGTGAAGAGAATAAAAGTAATCCTTTATACGGTTTGCATTTTTACTTTGAAACTACAGAAGGCAATTTGTAGTTGCCTCTCCACATGGGCACTGAATTGATCCTTTGTGTTTCTTTTATTTGTCAGCTATTTAACCAGCCATGACACGAAACTACGGTCTTTTATTTGTCAGCTCTTTAACCAGCCATGACACGAAACTACTGTATTTCCCGGTCTATTTCCATTATTTTTAAGTCAGCTGTTAGATAACAAGATACTCAGATCACAAGCGTTTCAAAGTTATTTTAGTTACAAGGTTAAACATTATTCGTCCATAACATCAGTGAGAACTCCAGTAATTTTGCATCTCATACAGACAGCACAGCAAAACAAATCAAAAAAGTTATAAAGATAATGGTTTAATGCATACAAACTCCAAACTGTGTGTTAGCCACCATAATCCACATTGCAGGATTATAATCAACAGGTTAAAAACAAAATAGAAAACTGCCTTCAAAGATTGAACCCGGGGCCTCTTGCTTGCATGCAGTCTACCACTGAGCTTTATCGGCACTTTCAATTTTTATTTCTGACACAGAATCTTGCTAAATTGCCCAGGCAAGGCTCAAATTTACAAGCTTCCTGTCTCAGCCTCCTTAGTGGCTGGGATTACAAGTGTGAGCCATCCACTCAGCAACAGACTGAATCTTTCTTTGGTGTAGGTATCAAAAGTGATCAAAGAGAGACTTAAGGGACCATCTTGCCTGTTCCCCTCACTTTACATAGGAAGGAAGGAAGCCTGACTATCGAAGGATACTAAAGCACGTTAGGAACCACATCATCTATAAAGTCTTGAGAAACAAAGCACAGACTAAGGAGTTCTACATTACTCTAAAACAAGTGAAAAAGTTCTAAAAGGAATGAGTGGAAGTAAAAGTCACTGTTGATGTGACAGTGTCTCCAAAAGGAATACATTTGCATAGTACTTCACTTGCATAGTACTTTTATAGTTTTCAAGTCTGACTCCATACATACTTGGGTTTCGTGGGAGGAGAGACGAGATTAATTCATTTTAATTTTTTTTTTTTTTTTGGTGGTGCCGGGGATCGAACTCAGGCCCTTGTGCTTGCAAGGCAAGCACTCTAATCACTGAGCTAAATCCCCAGCCCCCATTTTAATTTTTGAAGCAATACCTGCACAAAGTTTCACAAGTCCAATTGTACTATCAAAGTTTATAAGAAAAGAATGGCAGTAAGCAACCTATTCTCTCACACTTGAAATTCATTCCCCAAAACCAAATTTTGAAATTATTTATATTGATGTTTCTGGAATTCACCTCATCCTACTATTCTCCAATCTTTCCATTTCAGGAACTATCTGTTGACTTCTTACTCTAGAAGATGACATTTTAGTACTCCTACTTTATTACCCACCTCTACCCCTTGCACACACATTTCTCTCCTCCCCCAATATATATAGTTACACCACAAGTTTCATTAAATCAGTGGCTTGTGCTCAGATTATTACAATGTTATAAATACTATTTGCAGCTGAGTTATATATTTACTATAATTACATCTAACTACATCTCATATCTTGTACATTTTGTTTCTCTTGCAGTTAATGACTCCTTCAGCAATCAGGAATTTATTACAAAACTCTCCAGCAGATCTCAGTATGGTCAAACACCACATGATACATCAACTAGAGTTTTTTTTTCTTTGTCTTTGAGCTAATCATTATGGAGACATCTGTGTTCCTGCTCCAATCCGGACTCACTCCACAGCTCTATCTAGTACACTGTTCACCCTCAACCTGGAAATTTATTTGACCCTCTCCTCCGTTGGAATGAATTTTTGTCTCCTTGATCCCATGACTTCCTCTTTTTCAGTTTACTACTTCATTTTTGCTGAACACATTCTTCAGGTGCTTTCTGAGAAAAGGGAGACTGGGAGGTAATTTAACTTACATGTCAGTAAGTGTCATTATTCTACGCTTATATTGCATTACTAGTTTTGCCGAATATTTAATTCTTATTGGCAGTTTCCTTCATAATATGTCAGCATTGCTCAACTGTCCTGTGGTTCAGAGGCCAAGTGCCACTGTGAATCACGAACCTACAGCCCATGTTACGACCAGTTTCTTTTTGGAACAAAATCTAAGTTCGCCCTTGGGCACGCAGAAATTTCACAACGATGTGTGTTGGCATTGCTTTTAATCACTTGTTCTAATGTGCATTTTCTGAATCCATTAAATCTGGAAATTCATGTTCATTAGTTCTAAGAAATTTTTAAATTATTTCTTTACTAATTCCCTACATGCATTTTCTCTTTCTGGAGCACCCACCATTTGGCTTTTGGATTTCCAGACTGATCCTTTAAATTTTTGCCTTGTTCTGTCTTCCTGTGCTTTATCATTTTGCTCTGTTTTCTGAAAAAAAAAAAATTTAAACTGTAGCTTCCTAAGCTTCTACTGGAATTTTGTTTTTATGTCTACTGCCAGAAAGTTTTATGAGTTCTTGCTTGTTTTCACCTGAGTTTTTTATGTGGACACTATCCTCTTGTTTCATGGAAGCAATATTTATTCTTATCCATTCCTAATGTATTAACTACATAGTAGTTATGGCAACAGCTATATCACTAATAAAATTAATAGCTGCATCTAATATTACTGAATGCTTATCATGGGCCATATACTGCATTAAGCATTTCACACTGTATTATCTCAATCCTCACAACAATTCTGTGAGGTAGGTATAATTATTTAGCTCAACTTTATAGACAAGAACACTGAAGTTCCAATAAATTATGCTGCCCAAGTTGATGGAGCAGCAATATGAACACAGAAAGCACAATTTAAAAGTGAAATTCTTGAGCTCCTTCTCAATACTGCCACTAAAACAGAGTTTAATGAAAAACAGAATTACAAATAAAACTAATTAACCTACATTGGTTGAGGGAAATTTTGCAAATGTCCTAGAACTTCATCAAGGTTCCTTCAGTTCTTAAGCTCTATGCCGTAACTAACATACTTCTAAAAATAAACTAAGAAGTTATGGGGTTAGTATGCATGGCAAAGAGGAAAACAATAAGGACCAAGTTGTTTTTTGCAATTTTTAGCTTCTACTTATACAGCAATCTGTCTGGTATCTCAAACAAGTGATTTGCTCATAACAGATAAAGTAGTCAGATGGGTACCAAGCATTGCCATTACTACAAAAGCAACTTAAGTCCTACATTTTACTTACTGTGGTATTTTATCTGTGTGACATTCTTGCACAAAGAATAATAAACTTATTTTGAACTATATCATTATCATTAATTACTCATTTCCGGTGAGTAATAGTGGATTTTAGACAGTGGATTTTAGAAAACATGAAATGAGGGCTTATTTTCAAAAGGACTAGCACTTTATATTAGTATTTCTGCTCTAAAAAGTTTCAACTGGAGAAACAGCACCAAAGAGCCAGAATGCAAGATTTGCCTTTTACCTTTGAACAGACAATTTTTTCAGTTTTACTACATTATGATTTTGTAATTCATGGTGGAGTCCTTTCCTTCCCTTTGACCAGCTTTTACTGTTGATGAGCTGAGCTTCAGTTCTTTTTAAAAATGGATCCCACCTCTTAAGCAACTATAGTTAGCTACATAAAATATTTTAATATACAAAAATGGCAGCAGTTATGAGCTACACTTTATAACTGGAATGTGAATTTTTTCTGGAATGTGAATTCAGAGGGAAAAATAACAAGTTATAATACACAAAACCCCTTTTGCTATGTAACTTTTAACACAAGTTTCCAGCCTTCTTAGCAAATCTGTTCTGCTGCATATGGCACAAACAAGATCTTGTTAGGTCACAAAATTTATGACATCTGGCATCACTTTGGGATACAAAAGCTACCGTATTCAAAATAGACCAAAATAGACCGGCTGCGCCCTGCTGGGAGTCATCACAGCAATTCAAGGCACGCAGAAGAGGCACTTCAAAGTCGGCCATGAGCACTGCGCAGAGGCCGCTGCATTCCAGGGACCACTTTGCCATGCTATAAATGACAGCAGTCTCAAGCTTACTCCTGGACCTGCCATGCAATTTTTCCCTCACATACTGACATTTAATCCTCAGAATAATGTGAGGTAAGTTGGTATTGCTATGTATTTTTTACAACTGGAGAAACTATATGGCTTAGAAAAAAATTTTGACCAAGTTCATAAATATAAAACCTGCTAGGGCCAGGTCTTGCCTTCATGTCCCCTGACTGCCTACTTAATGTTCTTTCTAATAAATTAAAATTCTTATTGAACTGTGTCCAATGCTGGCAGATGATACTATCAGACACGGGTTCTCTGTTCATGGTATTAGTGCTTTAAGAATTATACCTTGAGTAGTAGCTCTCGAACTTCAGCGTATCCTGGAGGACTTGTTAAAACCCAAATTACAAGACCCAACAGTAAAATTCTGTAGAACTAGGCCAGGATTTTTTATGCCTATCATTCCCAGTGTGTGACCACACTTGAAGAACAAATGGCCAGTCTGAAGCAGGGACAATCACATATGAGTTAAACTGCAACATTAAGAGTGCACATTAGCATCACTGGTAGAGTTTCTAAAGGACGCAAGTGTGGCTGCCCCGCATCCAGGGTATTTTCATACAAGAAAGTCAGACATCTGGGCCTGGACATCTGGACAAGTTTTGGAAAACTCCATAAATGATGCTGTCCATAGGACTGAGACAGAGAGACAGTCGGGCAGGTTGGATTAGATGCTGATTTCTGCGAAAAACATTCTTTGCTAAACTAAGTGGTCATTCTCATTATTAAGGCTTTTTTTTATATTTTATTTTAGTGGTACATTTTAGATATACATAATGATTTGTACCTGTACATGGTATATTTGGGGAAAAAAAAAAGAACAAATAAAGGAAAAAATATTAAGGCTATGAGTAAAGAACGAAAATTACAAGTATTGGCAAGAATGTAGAAAAAATGGAATCTTTGTGGATTGCTAGTGGGAATGAAAAACATGGTGCATCCAGCAAAGGAAACAACCATAATCATGAAGAAACAAGCTACAGAATGGGGAAAAAATTGCCAGCTATTCCTCAGACAGAGGACTAATATCTAGAATATATGAAGAACTCAAAAGATTAGACCCCCTAAATAAAAGACCCCATCAAAAAATGGGCACCTGAAATGAATAGACATTTCTCAGAAGAAGTACAAATGGCCAATAAATACATGAAAAAAATGTTCAACATATGTGGCCATTACAGAAATGCAAATTAAAATGACACTGAGATTTTGTTTCACTCCAGAAAGAATGGCTATCATCAAGAAATCAAATAATAACAAATGCTTGCCAGTCTGAGGGGAATAGGAACTCTTCTACCTGGTTGATGAAAATGTAAACAACCATTATGGAAATCACTATGGGGATTCCTCAAAAAACTAAAACTAGACATTTCATTCAGACCAGCCACTCCCCTTCTAGATTTTGGCATGAAAGAGTTAAAGACATCATATTACAATAATACATGCACACCCATGTTTATAGCAGCACAACTCAAAAGAGCTAGATCTTGAAAGTGGCGTATGTGTTCATCAGTTGATGAATGGATAAAGAAAATGGGGCCCTTGTAAGCAATGGAGTACTATTCTGCCATAAAGGATAAATGTGCATCATTTGTAGGAAAATGGATGCACTCTGAGACCATAATGTTAAGTGAAATAAATTAGACACGCAAGTTTTAAATATCACATGGTTTCTCTTATGTGAAAAACCCAAAATATAAATAAAGAACAAAATAAAAGATAATAAGAAAAATGGAGAAGATCTTTTGCAAAAGGGAAGGGCACCAAGAAATGGAGGGGAGAGAAAGGAAGGAAAGGGATGAAAAAAAGAATTAAGATGTGTTATGTGCATGTACCAACTCCCCAAGAGTAATGTAATCATCATGTACTGCAAACATGTCTTAATAAAAAGATAAAAACTGAAAAAAATGGTGCATCTTCAAGGAAAACGCTATGATTTCCTTCACAAAATAAAAATACAATTACTATATGTTTCAGCAAATTCCACTTTTGGGTATATGCCAAAAAGAACTGAAAGCAAAATCTCAGATATTTGTACACCCATATTCACGATAATACTATTCACAACCACAAAAGGTAGACGCATCCCAAGTATCCTCTGACAGATGACTGAAGAAACAAAATGGACAATTATTCAGCATTAAAAATAAAACTCTGAAACATGCTACACCTTGGAGACATTATACTAAGTGAAATAAGCTAGTCACAAAAGGTCAAATATTGCATGATTCTACTTACAATGAGGGACCCCAAGAAGTCAAATTCATAGACACAGAAGGTAGAATGAATGGTAGTTGCTAAGAACTGGGGTTGGGGGTGAAGAACAGGGAGTTAGTGTTAAATGTATGCATTTTCAGTTGGAGAAGATAAGAAATGCTCTGAAAATGGGTAATGTTAATGGTTGAACATATGAACATAATTACTGCCACTAAACTCTACCTTTAAAAAAGTTAAAACGGAAATTTTTATATTAGTGTATGTGTATTTTACCAAAATAAAAAAGAAAATAGATGGCTGCAGGTGTAGCTCAGTGGGAGAGCACTTGCCTGGCACGCACAAGGCCCTGCGTTCAGTCCCCAGCACTGCCAATCAGTCAGTATATTCACAAAATCTTAATTCTCCTTTTCTTCACACCTACCCTGACTCTTGTCTGAAGATTGTATTAACTGAGAGTGTGGCCTGCATTTCACAAAGGGTGTTTAGAGATGAATTTTTTACTAGCTTGAACATTAGAGTCAGTGCATTGCATAGCCATCTGCTCCTCCTTTAGTTTAACAGTTAAAAGACACTCCCTTCCAGTTGCACGAAGTCAGCAATGTACAGAACACCATTCCTTCATATCCAACATGGATTTCTTTGACAACACACATCATTCATTTATAGCCTATGACTTTCAACTTTTATAATGAAGAGGTTCCCTACCTTTTAAACCCTAGCCTGTCAACAATAACTTTTTTTAAATTCTGGATTCTTAACAAAGATTTTTTTAAAAGACCTTGATTTTGTACCTTTTAACCATATTTTTTATAATGACAGGATAATTTTTAAGCAATTTATTTGATTTATACAAGTCTGTTGTCTTTGTTTCTATGAAGCAAGCAAGTATTTTTGCTTTGGAGAATCATAGCCAGTTATTTATCATGATGTACTTACTTTAAATCCAGTAATTAAAGGTAAAACTGGATTCTAACTGGGTGCAGCAGTTAGGGTGGAGTTTCAATTTGACTGGCTTTCAAATCCAACACAGGGGATGGGTGGGGCACACTTCTCAGTGTGTTTGGGTGGGTCAAGGAAGCACGGCTTTAAGGGTCTGTGTCTGGTCCCTCCCACTTCCTCTCTGGCACTGTCCCCTGCTCTGCTTCCCAGTCACCATGAACTAAGCAGTGTTGTTCCACCATGCCCATCCACCATGATGTTCTGCCTTGGAGTCCACCGATCATGCAGTCAGTCTTCCTAAATTTATGAGCTAAATTAAACATTTCCTCCTTTAAACTGTGGGCATGGGGTATCGTATCTCAGTGACAGGAAAGCCAGCCAATAAAACAGTTATTCTGGCATACAACAGTGATCCTTGATGATTTTTTAGGAACAGGCTTTAGTTCATTTTTGGATTTAGAAAGAAAGGACGCAAACAAAAAGAAATGGAAGGCGGGTGAAAGGGAGAGAGGGAGGAGTACTAATTCATAATTTTTGTTTTGCTTTTTGTTTTTTGCGACAGGGTCTCACTATGCAGTTCAGCTGGCCTTGAGCTCACGATGTAGCCCAGGCTGGCCTGGAAATCACAGTGATCCTCCTGCCTCTGCCTCCCGAGTGCTGGGATTACAGGTGTGCACTACCACACCTGGCCTGCTAATTTATACATTTTGAAGGAAAGGGGCATGAAAATTTTATGAACAGCTGCATTTATCAGACTTCTGATAAATCTCCCAGCTATTCTTTTCTGAGAGTCTGTTTTCTACTGATACAATAATGGCATTCACAACTGACCATGCTTGCTGCAGGGCTTCTGTTAAAATTAGAAGAATCTCAATCATTAAGAGAAATACCTGTAAAAGTATTTCAAATTCTAGCAAAGAAATAGAAGAACACCAGAACTCCAGGCACTTAATGTTCTACTAAACAAACATGGAAAGACTCAAAAATGTATCCAATTATTTGACTAAATATGTTCCCATAATGTTGTTAATGCTCAACAGCCCTAAATACATTCTTAAAAATAACATACATTTGCAAACAGAATTAAATGGTGTCAGAGCCTCTCTCAAAAATCTAAGAATGTATATCACCTCTTCAAAAGCACTTAAAGATCACTGAAAAACATAATTATAGACTAAAGGTGAAATTTTCTTTCTATATTACAGGAAGCCCAAGAAAAAAAGTCATCACCAGCATCTTTTAAATCTATTCGAAGGAGTTAAAACGCCTACCATCCAACCAGTCTGACTACCTGGTGTACACTTGAAATGCATCGTGTATAGAAAAGAGAATTATTGACAGTACAGTGGTGGTATTTGTGACTCATTAATAATCTGAGGTATGTATTCACATAACAACCACCAAATAAAATCACCCCAGATGGGCTTTGTATGACAAACAAGTTTACAAGAAATCATTTTGCTCTTCTTTTTTTGTTTTGAAAATAATCACTAATGTAAAGTTATCAGCACAGGTTTTCCAAAATTATTTATGAATAATTTGAGTGAAGAAAATAGGGTTTCAACATCCTGAAATATTTTAGTGTGCACTTTCTATAATCAAGGACTTTCTCCTATGTCTAAGTTATGATCATAATATACAGTGAAAGTTTAAATAAGAAAACTTTAAATGATTACAATAAAAGACACATTGCTATTAATCCCCCCTCAAAACATGCCGCCTGGCTTTAAATACACTTATCCAGGCATTCTTGCCACTTTCTGAAGCAATCCTAGAAGTTCTCTTTTTGCCTTTTTATGGCTGCCTCAATGTCCTGCATCAATTTGAAATGTTTACAGCAATTTCAGTCAAATAAAAAGCATTATGGTATGTCCTCATTTACCTTTACACCAGATGTAGCACCATGAAACTACTGGCTCTTCCCCAAAGTAAAAATGACCATGAAAAGTAAACATTTTGAATTGATTCAGGACACTGGGGCAGCCATGACAGTGCAACTGAAGACACTCATGAAAGAGAATTTCCAGAACTGCTTCAAAAAGTGACAAGAATGGTGGATGTGTGTTCAAGTCAAGGGGGAATATTCTGGGGAGGGTTAATGGCAATGTGACTTTTACTGTAATAATTTGTTTTAAATTTAAACATTCAACATTCACTGTGTTTTTTCTCTATTGCTCAACTTCATATACCAGAGAAAATAAATAAGTCTGGAGAAGGAAACTTATTCCAAGAGATTATCTTAAGTAAGTATTAACTAAAGTTACCTTAGGAGGTTTTTTTAGGGAAATCTTCAGTGAAGCAGCTGAGAATGAAGCAAACCAGTCAGAAAACAGAAACATGTTTACCTTTAAAAATTCTCATTTTAATCTTACCCTTGAGAAGATATTTTCCAGGGAGCTAGTTAAGGATCTCTTTGCTTTATTTTTCAGAATGTCAAGTTTGAATCGTCCACTGCTTGTGGCATTTTCTGGAACTGTACTATTTGAAATAGTCTAGAGAAAGAAAAATAGAGTAATTTTAGCTTAGACAAACTGCAGAAGTTAAATGAGGTTTAAGACTAAACCACAAAAAAATACAAGAATTCTTCAGTAGCTTTATTAAGAAGTAATAATTTAGGTTCCATACTGTGAACACAAAGATTGTAACGTTTAATGCTTAATATTAGAAGTAATAAGAAGACAGAAATAAGATCTTTCCTTTCCACTAAAATAGTCCTGCTTCATTTAACAAAAATTAAACTTGAGATGTCAATTTTTCTCCTTTTTGGTTATTAACTACCACCATCCCTTTCCAAGGTGAATGTTTTATATCTAAATTACCAAAAAAAAAAAAAGTTTCAAAGAGCAAAGCATTTTGCACAAAAAAAATAGATTCTAGTAATGCCTGTCATAATTCCATTTTTGTTTTGTTTTTTTGAGACAGAGTCTCAGTACATGGTTCAAGCTGGCCTTGAACTCACGGTATAGCCCAGAAAGGCCTTGAACACATGGCCATCTTCCTGCCTCAGCCTCTCTGAGTATGCACCACCATGCCCACCTCATAATTCGATTTTCATTTGTGAGGTGATTTATCCTTTAGATTAGTAAGTATAATCAATATACATAACACACCATATCAACAGTGCCAAAGAAAAAAATCACATTATCATCTCAATAGATGCAGAAAAAGCATTTGACAAAGTTCAACACCCATTCATGACAAAAACACTACAGAAATTAGGAATAGACGGTCTATATCTAAATCTGATAAAAGCCATCTACGACAAACCAATGGCCAACATCACACTAAATGGTCAGAAACTGGAAGCTTTCACACTAAAATCTGGAACAAGACAAGGATGCCCACTATCACCACTGTTATTCAATATAGTTTTAGAAACATTAGCCAGAGCAATTAGATAAGAGAAAGAAATAAAAGGAATAAAGATAGGAAAGGAAGAACTTAAATTATCATTATTTGCAGACGAAATGATACTCTACATAAAAGACCCCAAATATTTCACCAAAAAACTTCTAGATTTAATAACTAAATTCAATTGCGTGGCTAGATTAATAAGTATTCACTGATAGTGCTAAGCCATGGTAGAGTCTATGAAGTATCCATTATATTAGGTTCTCATTATCCTATTGCAGCAAGCAGGTCCTATGTGCTAGAAAACTTTCAAGAGAGAAATCTTTTAATTTGCTAGGGGGGGAGTATCAACCCAGAACATATGTATATATCAAATAGATAAGCAAGAAGATGAGGCATAGATCTCAGTGGTGGGAGGAAAGAATACACAGGATTCAATCAAGCAAGCAAAAAGAGACAAAGATTTCCCCAGAACTGGAGTTGGTTGTTGGCAATATCATAACTAGAGTTGCTAAAACGACCCAGAGCTTGTGGCTAGAATAGATGGGCGTAGTGGAAGACAACAGGAGGAACTGTGGTTGGAGGAAAAACCCTGAATGGTTTTATCTGTCAGGTAAATAGGAAGAATTCTGATCTGCATTTATAAGGAGAGAAGCATCCTGTTAAAGTTGTGCTCTAGGGAAATTTATCTCAAAGGAGTGTTCAAAAACACCTAAAGATCAGGGAAGTCAGAGGCGGAAAGATCAGGTCAGATGAGCAGCTTTGGCATAGTCCAAACAAGAGGCAATAAAGGCCACGCTAGTGCCAGCTCTATCAGATCATTCAAGAAGTCACTGACTCAAAACATAGGATGATGCAAGACCTAACGGAACGAGTGTTACGAGGGGGTAAACTTAGCGTGATCTCCTTTGGTGCTGCTGTGGTGGTCTTTGGTCTCCCTGCTGTGATTTAACTCTGTGCAGCTGGGAATAAACTCTAGACTGCGAGCACAGAAGTGCTAACCTTCAGATGGCTGGGAGCGGACACCTTGTTTCCTCCTCGTTCCCACCACCAGAGCTGCCTAAACTTTCAACTTCACATGAATTTGAAAAAAGCAAGTAACAGACTAACATGACTAAAAAGGCATGTTCATTCTACATCATGAACACATATGACTGTTTTAAGCAAAACTGTAAATTCACTCATATTTTAAAACTATCATTATTTTATCAACGTGCCAGTGTCTGCTACAATTTTCTATAAAGTTCCTAAAATGCTGGGGGGGGCACGGGACTGACAGGACATTAGCCCTGAGAGAAAGAAATGCCTTTCATATTTTCCATGATATTTTAATCAGATACACAAATGTACAAATAAACAAAAGTAGGTCAGGGAGAAAATATTGTCTCACCGATGGGCCTTCCCCAATGTGTACATGTGTCTTCTGCTTGGCTTCACACAGCTGCCTCAAGTGTAAAATCACAAGTTCATTTTCTTCCTGGTCACTGATTGGCTTCATTTTCTGTTGAACAGACAAACCCAAGAGCGCACTGTGGCAACAGAGCTCCTCGCTTTATTCTCACTTAGTTTTATCTGTCTGACAGATAAACGTAAATGTAACAGTGGCTTTCCAGTTCAACCACACAGTCCCAGAGGACATGTATCTGTAACTTCAGACAGAGGAATGAAAAAAGGAATTCACAGCAGCAAGATCCAACTCTCGTTCCTTAGATTTCATTTATGAAAACTACAAATAATGGTACCTGAACTCGTTCGAAGATGTCAGCTTGCTCATTATCGGTCAGTGATGAGAGATGCCTCTGTATGACCAGCTTGGCTCTTGGCGGGTAGAGACCTAAGAAAAGAGCGAGGGAAAGCATGAAGAGAGGCTGACTCACCTCACTGTAGTTCACCCTTTGCCAGCAGGCTCCTGAACACTAATATTCTCAAGGTGATGTGTCCCTGCTTATTATGAACCCCAGAGCATGCCATGGAGATGATGAAAACCTGATGAGAAACCTCTCCACCAAATCGACAGCCCCCCAGCACCATCGAAGAGTTAAAATTACTAACCAAGAATTTCTGAATGATATCAAGCACAACCAGATATGACTTGTCATCCCAACAAGCGCAGCCACCATAGAACCTTGTAGGTGAAATAATGTTATGCAAGGATCTGGCTTAGAAATAAAAGCCAAAATGCTTAAGCTTATAACTTCATGTTTAAATAATAAAAAATAATTAATATTAGAGGACAGGACTACAAGTGAGACAGAGACCTTTCTCTCTCACGTGGCTCTTGTACGATGGCAATAAAACTTCGGCATCAGTATTTAACACGCTTTTAGTGCTACTGTTTTAACAAGAAATTGTTTGCTTCTTTATGGTGTGTAATTTCTAATGCCTTCATGTTCTTACACTTAATTTGCATTAAATCTTTGAGGGGAAATTTTCCATGAAAACATTTCTGACTTTATTTTTTTATTTTTTTTAAACTTTATTTTAATGGTACATTTTCAATATACATATTGATAACATTCATCATTGGGGATTTGTACCTGTACATGATATACCTTGTTGCTTCTTTTTTTCCCATTCCCCTCCCCTCACCCCCTCCTCCCTCCCTATTTACAAAAGCTTTGTTTCCATTTTTTCATTCCATTTCTTATTTCTCTTGACCCTCTGTTCCTTTCCCCCTCCCTTGTTCCCTTTCCCATTTGGACTCTTTCTTCCCTTCCCCAATATAATACATTTTAGTCTTTATTTACACTTCAGTTTCTCACACCAGAGAAACTATGCGGTATTTAAACATGTGTGTCCAATTTATTTCACTTAGGAGTATAGTCCCAAGATGAATCCATTTACCTAGGAATATCTCAAGCTTATCATTCTTTATGGCAGAGTAGTATTCCATTGTATAGAAATACCACATTTTCTTAATCCATTCTGCTGTTGATGGGCATCTGGGCTGCTTCCATGTACTAAGCTAAAATCAAAGTGGATCAAAGATCTAAATATTAAAACAGAAACACTAAATCTATTGGAAGATAGAATAGGTTGAACTCTTGAAGACATAGGTGTAGGTAAAGACTTTATGAACAAATCCCCAGTTGCCCAGGAAATATCACAAAGAATCAACAACTGGGACCTGATCTTGTTAAAAAGCTTTTGCACAGCAAAAGAAACTACCAACAAAGTGAAGAGACAACCCACAGAATGAGAAAATATTTTTGCCAGCTATTCCTCTGACAAAGGACTAACATCTCAAATATATAAAGAACTCAAAAAAATCAGACCACCCAAATTTAAAGACCCAATCCAAAAGTGGGCAGCAGAAATGAACAGACACTTCTCAGATGAAGAAGTAGAAACAGCAGATGGACATATGAAAAAATGTTCAACATCACTGGTCATTCGAGAGATGCAAATCAAAACAACCCTGAGATTCCACCTCACTCCACAAAGAATGGCTATTATCAACAAATCAGCCAATAACAAATGCTGGAGGGGCTGTGGAGAAAAAGGAACACTTCTCCACTGTTGGTGGGAATGTAGACTGGTCTAACTACTATGGAAATCAGTGTGGAGATTCCTCAGGGAACTAGGACTAGAAATTCCATTTGACCCAGCTATTCCACTTCTTGGTATCTTCCCAAAAGAATTAAAATCATTATACCACAGCGATATATGCACACCCATGTTTATAGCAGCACAGTTTGTAATAGCTAAATCGTGACTTTATTTTTTTAAAGAGAAACTTTAATTTATAGTTATAATAACTCCAGTGATTGTCCATTTTCAAGGACTACATTTTCAATGCAGTGAAGTGCAATTTATAGTATTACTACTATATTTTGACTATAAAGAGACTATATAGCTATACATAATAGTTGATAAATCTTATTAGCAAGGGTCAGGGACATGCCTAGCATGTGCAAGGCCTTGGGCTTGATTCCCAGTACCACAAACACCAAACCGAACAAAAAAGGCCCTTATAGATGAACTGGCATTTTCAAATCATGTGTTATTACATGTCCATCTGTCACAACTGCAGTGAAATACTTACATTATATGGCATTAAGCCATAATTTGAATATTTTCCATGTATTCATTAGTTCTACTTACAAAGTATAAGACAAAGTGACTAAAAATGCTTATGATTTATTTTGCTAAGTTGTATCATAGAACTCACAAATAATATTAGCGTCCATAAGTTTCTATTTATTTCAAGAACATACATAGTGACAGCTAATTAAAATAAAATGATTTGTTCACATTTTAGCCACGTTTAGGGTAAAGAATTATCTAGAGCTCTACAGACAGCATGGGCAAGAGTCACTTTAAACTGCCCGTTCTTTTAAAAGAAGCAGAATTTGTGTTAGGACTGCCAGAATGCACGCAGAACTGCCCTGCTGTAATCTCGGCACTGCTGCCCCTGTTCTAGACTCCTGTATCACACGGAATTCAGTCCCAATACGTCCAAGACCAGTGTCTGAAAACCACTCCCCTCCATCTCCGCGCAACATGCAACACTACTCCAGGAAAGCTTCTCCAATCACATAGAGAAAACTAAGATGCATTTTGATGGTAATATAGAACTTATGATCCGAGCTCAGTATTTGCTGGAAACGTCTACTTAAAAGGCTCTCAGACAACATAGTCGGATATTAATTCCCATCCCCAGATGACAGGAGAGACTGAGGAAAGGCTCGCACACAGGTCATGGGATAGCGGGGCAGTGCAACAACAGCATACAATGCGGGACCCTGATTGGATCCTAAAATCAAAAAGGTATTAATGAGAAAGCTGATGAAGATCAAATGAAGCGTTTCTTTTGGATAACAGCATTGCATCAAAGTTACTTTCCTGCTCTGATTATTTGCATTCCCATCAATCGCTTCTTTATATGACTATACTTCAATTATAGTACTGATGAACTTTCAGGTTTTCTTCCAATATGCCATTACTTACAAACAATACAACCACAAAAATGTCACCTTTTACACACCTATATGAGTTTTTCTTATCAAAACATAGAACTTTTGGTTAACAGGGCACATGTAATTTTAGGTTAATTAGTTCTAATATTAATTCTCCCCCAGAGATGGCTATACCAATTCACAGTTCATAAGTACAGGATTATGTAAATATATCAATATCCCTAAAATTTCTCTAATAATTGATCTCATGAGTATCTTATTGTTCCAAAGAAGAACAAGTAAGTTTCAGTAACTTCTCATCTTCATTGTTGGACTATTTAATTTCCTTTTCTGAGAAATGTTTTTAATTTGACTTGCACAACTGCCTACTGAGTACTTGTAGCTTTTCCTTAAAAATTAAAGCTCTTACAAATTCTGGATACTAATCTGGAATCTCCTTATTTCTTACTTACTATGTTACTGCCAAATAAGCCACATTAAATCTTTCATTCAATTTTTCATTAAATCAAACCTGTCAGTCTTATTTTGATAGTTTTTGCATCATGGTACCTTACTAAAACCTTCCTTCTTTAAGGAACAAGAATATTTTTTGTCTAACTATTTTAATATTTCTTTTGTTTGCACTGAGGCTTCTGATCTACCTAGATGCCTGGTAAGTTGGATAAGTGGAAGGGATCGTCCCCTGTGGATACCTGATTAACCCAGCACCCTCTCCTTGTAATTTAGCTCCCCCACCCTGACAGACATTTACCATGCTCCCTGATCATATGTAAAAGAATGTTCCATTTGTGTGTTTTTCATTTTTATATCTTTCAAAATAATTTGCATTCTACAAAGTTATAGTTATGAATGTAAAACTCTGAATATTAAATTGAGTAGCTTTAGGTCCCATGGCTGTGTGATAGTTCATCACTGTTGTTGCCACATGCCTCCAATTCCACCATCTACAGAACAGAAATCAAATCCTGCATTTGTACTCAGGAGAGACGCCTCCTTGTTTTGTCCTGGAGTTTGCGCTCTTTCCATGTATTAACGCTGAATTACATTTCTGCACTCCCAATGCCTGTCTCCTGCTCTGGACCGAAAACCTCCTAAAGGCACAGGCCATATCCCAAACATTTCTGCATCCCAGCACCAGTGCACTGCCTGGTCTACAGCAGATACTTAACATACTTTTATTAAATTCTGTCTCTCCTTTTGTGCTGCAGTTTTCAGCCTTTTTTGTTAGGAGAGATACTGAGAAGGAATGGAAGCTGATCCACAGGGTCACCTCTTCCTCGTCCCTACCCTCCTCCTCGGAACATATTTTTTTAAAAAAACCTGCTTCATGATATCACCTCCACCATCTGTCCCTCACAAATACCCCTCCAAAGCCATGCAAGTTTCACTACAATTCTATGCTTTTAGAGAAAAAGAGTAAGCACATCGCCAAGTAGGAGGAAACCAAAAGAAGAATTAAACAGTGTGATGGCTGTCCCTCCCTTCATTTGTCCAACAAATATTTGCTCAGTTCCCACTGTGCACACAGCAGGGAGTTAAGAACTGTGGGAAATGCAAGTCCCTTCCTTAAGGGCATTCAGAAGGGGGGAAAAAGGAGAGAGACTCAGAGAGAGAAAGTCAAGCACCTAGAAGAGACTGACAGCCCACTCAAGTCCGACTGGATGTGAAAAATGATTCTCTGGGTTCTTGTTTCCTATGGAAACAAAGACCTATTCAATGACGGTGGGGACTCTCTCACTTCCCAACTGCCAAAGCAAACTCGTCTTTGGCAAAGCCAAGTTATACTGTACCTTCAATCCTTTCACAGAGCTTGTGCAGAGAGTGCATAGGGCAGGCCTCGCACAGCTTGATCTGGGTCTTGGCACTCTGCAGCGCTGCGGCCGTGCTGAAAGCCTGCTTCAGAGTCAGCATGACCTCATCGACCTACAAGAAGGAACAAAACTCATCTATACAGGCTGGCTTTCATGGAAACACTAAAACCCTAACAGCAATGTGAGCCTTAATGGACACCGACTAAATAATAAATAATAGAATTTTGATGACTACAGAGCTGGCAGAGAGAAAATGTTAAGTCTTAAAGTTAGAACTTTCATCCACATAATTGAAAGCTGGAAGAAATAAGACTATCCCAATGCGTGTAACGCAACGCCCATCTGTTACTAAAATGCTATTTTCAAATCCCATGGAGGGCTACAGTATCATAGTTTAACTAGTAGATCAGGTTTTTGTTTCATTAAATGGTTTATCAGATAAAGCCCTCTTTGGAAGGTTTTCCTGCCATATAGGGTAGAAGGAACAAGAAAATGGGTTTTCCATTCACTTGTATTAATAAGTATCCTTCTTCCTTTAATCTTCTGAGTTATTTTTAGTATAAGACCAAACAAGGCATGAGTTTAAGTGAAGTTCGGAAGGAAAAGAGTCCAAATTAAATGGTGGAAAATGACTATGAACATTTCTGGTCTTAGTGCTACAACTTCAGATTTATTATAATTGCAATTCTGATTTATGACACTAGGAAGTGACATCGCAAGGTCTGCTAGCCCTGCATCACCAGCAGGCCAGCAGCTTGCAAACTACCAGCCAGTTTCTTTCTTGCTCTTCCACTGACCCAGTCAAGAAATCTGAATCCAACCTGCTAATTTCATGGTTGCTTCTTTGCAACTGACTAACAGCTCATTGTCAAGCATTGGAAAACCACATCAGGCTGCATGACCTTTCTGTGACACAATCACCAAAGTAAGATGTAACTTTTCTCATGTGCTGGGGGGCTTAGATCAAACCCTAAACCCTATAGGGCAGCGCTACTGAATCCACACTTGGGAAATCATTTTTTGCTCTCTTTCCCCCATATCCTGGCTTAAGAATAAGTTATTATTTAAAGAACTCGATCTATTTCTCCATTTCACTGTATGAGGAAACTAGAATAAAAAGACACTTTTTAAATATTACCGAAAGGAGAGATCAAACACTAAGCAGTTAGCCTTTTTGTTATGTTTTGCTATATTAGGAATCTTAAAAAGGCTTAAGAATAATTTCACCACCTTTCATAAATAAAAATGAATTATTCCATTTTATACTATAACTAAAAATAAAAACTTCTAATTCTTAGAATGAAAAGCACTACATATTTAATGTCTTTATATTTGTATTTCATTTGTCTTGTTATATATTCAAAGAAAATTTAATTACTTAGGCAGACATTCATTTCTATTTTCTTGTTTTTCAATTATTTAAGGCATTAAAACGCTGGTAATTGGCTTAGTAATACAAATAGCTTTTGTAGAGGTTACTAGTCATTTAATAATTCTGCACTGTAAAAGGCCTCATGGAAATAATGAATATTTGTGCTCTCATCTCTATTTCTAGATGAAACAAAAGGCTATTTTAATGGTGTCTGAAATATAGTGGCCAACTTCACCTGGCCAAAAATAGTGCTAAAAACTCTATTTGACTAATAAAACGTTAAATGTTTTATTTTCTAAAATCTGTCACTTTTTCCAGATAGCCTGTAAAGTCTATCATGAGACCAGTGTGACTAAAGGTTCAAATTAGTTCACTATGGAAAAAGGAAAAAAAATAGATCACGTCAAAAGGTTAAAAGCAAAGTTACGAGCAAAGATAAATCAATTATATGCAAACAAAAATAAAATATCCTTGGCACTGCCATGCAGCAAAATTACATTCCCACTGAAAAGCATGAGGATGGAAAAAGAAAGTTCATTTACAATGAAAAGGGAGAACCCTACAATACATATAATGCATATAAATATTACACACTAAACTTACTATCATATAGCATTTTAGAATAAGTCTAAGAATCATACGATGTGTAAAGACTTCAAAAGATCTAATTCTGTAAAAAGACTTAAAATTTCTAATAAAATTTAAAATACCTAATAAAGTATAGTACCAATCCTATTTTAACAATCATTAACAATAAGATGGTGGTCTGTTTCAGCTCTGTATCTGTTAGATTTTAAGCCCGTTTGCTGTGCCTTATACTGTGTATAAGTTCTTACAGGCCAGTTCATATGCCAAAGTCAGATCCCACACTTTTCGTTCTGGGCTAAACGATGCCAATTATTTGTGTCTTTCTTCAGATGAGATATTCTTCATACATCACTCCTTTTCCCTCAAGCATCTGCAACTTTTCATTTAAAACACAGATCCCAAACTTGAACTTACCCCTTTCCTTCCTAGTTTTCTTGCTTCTTAATTGTTAAGCAATTTACTTTTACAAGTATAATCAATACCAGACATAAAAGAAAGATAACGTCCTAGGATATGTACCTCATTCTTCATAACTACACTAATATCTCATTCTTAATTCAATATCGTGCTTATTTTATTAACTACTAACTTCATATAAAATCTGTGTCTTGGGTAGCATGATCTTTTCTTTCTCCCTTTTTGTATTTTTCTTTGCCTATTTTTCCTCTGTATTTATGGCATTTACATTTTCTTTGTCTATATGTAGCAGTAGTTTGAATGTTTTTTCATACTCTTTAAATCCATTTTGGAGAAAGCATATTTAGAGAAAGAATATTTTCTATGAATTTCAAGAGTTGGTTTAATAAAATTAGTTCAAAAAGAGCTGTGCCTGTCTGTAGCTCTTGGAAGGAAGGAAAGACAGGAGGGAGGAAGAAAGGGAGAGCAGAGGGTGGAAGGGGAGCATTAAGCATTTAAACTTCTGTAACTCTCCAGGGCCCCTGAAAACACTAATTCATAAAAACTGTTACAAAGAAGCAAAAGAAAATGCTAATTGTGTGTTCTTGGTACTCATAAAAAGTATCAGCATGCATGGTCTTGCAATATTTTTGTCTTATACAACTGCCAAGCCACATCAATCATAACACTGCTTAGACCTATATTACTCACAACTGACTTCTTTGTTTTGTTCTGGTTGTCAATTGTTTGAGCCAGCCCCAATTATGCACGAAATATACATTTAATGTTTCTTCCGGTTTGCAGTCTGATGCCTCACTATTTGGTTAAGATGCTTACTGATAAAATGAAACAGGATCTGAATGAGCCTTCTTAAGAACAAAACTTCATACCACCTCAAATAAGAGGAAGTGGAGGGCGTGCGCAGGCGGCACCGGCAGGTGCCTCAGTCACGGAGTACAGCAGGAAAGGCAGCAGCTCCCGGACCTTCTCCTGGGACCTGCAATGCCATTTCCAAATCTCATTCTACAAGCATGGGGGCAAAATGCAAAAACTAAACACTAAAAACAAAACAAAACACATGAAACAGAGTGCAGGTTTTACATCGTTTTCCTTTCCACGAAAGGGATTGCGGTGAACAGAGACTGGCCAGCACCTGGAAGGTGACCACCTAAAGTCAAGAGCAAAGTACCACGTCTGTCTCTGAAAACAGGAAAACTGTAAGCAGAAATGCAACACGAAGAAGAGATGGGCCCAACCACGAACTTCCTGTCAGTGGAGTGGCCAGTTAAGTACACAGATGAAAAGAGGGAGGCTTGGAGGGCACCAAGAGAGCCCTGTGGACATGTGTAGGGAGAGCCCCGATGGCAGGACGGTGATAGGACTTGGTGCCTGGGAGAAGGAGTCAGAAAAGCGTTCAGGAGGAGGAGACGATCCAGCTGGTTGTGAATAACATGCAGGACAAGGAAGAAGGCAGAGTGCCTGAGTTATGTAGGGCTAGGCCATCCCTGCTTTGTGGCTAATGAGGCATTAGGAACAAGAAACTGAACAGAGGTCACTCCTTGTGCAGTAACAGGGTGGTCCTAGAGGCGGACACAGCCCCACAGCTGGCCTTACAGAACGGAATGCAGCTAACCCTGGTTCTGGCCTCCTCAGACATGCCATCTCCTCACTCCACACAGTGACCCACCAGGGCCCTTTGGAGAGCTCCAGCTACTCACTGAAGCCCTAGATTTCAGGCTGAGGGTGCAGCTCAGTGGTAGAGCACTCGCACACATGAGGCTCTGCGTTGTTCCCAGTACTGAAAAACAAACTCTTGATTCTCTCAAACTTGCCGATTTCAGGGGCAAACCAAAATAAAAGCACCATCACAGCAATCATCAGACCAGTCTTTGTGGTCTGGCCCAGAGAAGAGTTCGTGAGACGGAACGACACATGTGAAGACAGACATGAAAGGGGAGAGTGCGTGTTCTGCATGGGGGGAGTGATAGCCCAAGAGGCTGGAGCAAAATGAAGGCCCACATGCTAGGTGACCCAGATGTTGTCGTTTAAGAAGGAGGCACGAACTGGGCTTTTGGAAGGAGATTTTGTGAGACAGAAAACTCCAGCATAATATAGACAATAAGTAGATGGCAGATTAAGCCAGTGGCGGGGGAGTAGTCAGGACACCAAAACAAGAATCCTAGAAGCAAGTACTGAAGAAGAAAAGATGATGAGATGGATGAAAGAGACATTTCTCTCTTTAACTCAGTAGGATTTGACAAACAACTGGACATAGAACGTATTAGGGTTTCTAAACTGCGAAGTGCAGTAAATGGTGCTGACAAAACTTAAAAATATGGGATGAATGATAGGTTTTGGAATGGCAGGGAAGCACGGGACTCAGAACACGGTAGAAGGACCACCTTACAAAAGGAGAGATGGCGCAGTGATGGAGTGCTGTGTGAGCAGCAGGGATGGGCAGGGAGTGGGGCCCGGGTGACAGAGGCCCCATTCCCTGCCCATCCTAGACGATCCTTTACCAAAAGTTTGCTCACCATTAGCCAGTGTTGTGTTGCTGATTTTTTTTTCTTTCTCCCCTCTGGGTATTTATCCACCCCTATTCCTTCCACTATCATTATCTAGTGACCACTCTCAAATTTCTATCTCAAGTCCTACACTGACCCTATTCAGCAGGGGTCATCTGGACATTAGGAGATGGATATTTCATGGGTACAGTTATCTAGAGGTCAGTGGCCTTTCTTTTCTTCTTATCTGGGCTATGGGAAAAGTAACAGCCTTTTTCCTATTAGTCTTTTCCTACCTTTTAAAAATATTCATGGTAACATGACTGGATTTGTTAAACCCAAGAAAGTGTCTAGGTTTAAAACTTGCTGTGATGATTTGTTTTTATTTTTCTACTTTTGCACTGCCTTGAGGGGTAAAAATGTGTTTCTAGATGCCCTTTTCCTTTCCCTGTGAGGCCTAGGTTCACAGAGATGGGTCTTCCGCAAGACGAACGTGTTGGTGGCAGTATGCCACCACTTACCAGGGACTCGCTCGCACACTGGAACACGTAACAAATGTACTGGCTCAGCCCGGATTCTGGAGACTCCCGACAGATGAAGCCAAAGTGATCAACATGCTTTATACCCTGGAGAAGAGGAAGGAAGGGCAACACAGCACTCATGGGAATATAGCCTTTCAACAACATCAACATAATTCTACACTTTCTCAGTTCCGTGTATTTCTTCTTTACAGCAATGTGACAGGGGACATAATGTCACAGCAAACTTGCAGGGTGGCCTGTTGGTATGTAAGATACAGAGTGAGCCCAACTCAGATTGTTTTGTTTCTGATAAACATCCTGTGACTCAGGGCCACCAGAGAACAAATATTGGTGGCATGATCCACTGTGTCTTATAATAAAATGACTATTCCATGTTTGTAAGTAATTGACTTTTCAATTTATTGTCTTCTTGGAATATCAGTCAGATGATTTATCACAAACCTTGTTCTTGTCTACAGGAAACCCAGAATCTGAGAAAAATTACAACTGATAATACTCAAATTAAATGCCACACAATTCCCTAAAGTTGCATAAGACACTAGAATATTTGTGTATTCTATTTATAGACACTTAAAAAGACACACTGTTCAAAGTTTGATATGTTTTAAAATATGATTGAAAGTGACAGTTATTCACATGCACAAAGCTTTGCACTTCCCGGACTCAGGCTAAATAACTTCAGCTATATTTAATTAAAAATTCAGATCATTTGTGACTTTCACTTAGTCTGAATACATACCAATAAATAGATGACACTGTTATTTTAATAGCAAGCACAGTACTTTGAAAAGCCATGTAGGCAAAAAAAATAATAATAATAATAAAGATGCCCTTTAGTCACCTAAATCTAAGTGAAAAGAGACTCTGGAATCACATTGGTGCCTAAATGTCGGTCCAGCAAATCTGCCAGGTATGATATATTGTGCTAGGTTGCTAATAATTATCTCTGAGCCACCATTTTTCGTTACAAAATAGTAGTAATGGTACCTAGTCTCAGGGATATGAGATTTAGAACTAACAAACATGATAGTTCCTAGAATATGTGATAAATGGCAACCACTCTTCCTGTTACAATAATCTAAGCAGTGAGTATGGAAAAAGGAAATCAACTCTGGGAAAAAGGAGTTAGTAAGGAGAAATAAGCCTGCAATTCTTAAATTTAATACCAGCTCAATCTGGTACAACTCATTAGTAACTAAAGAATATTTTTTACTAGGTTAGTACTAAATGGGAAAAATTCAGAGGACTTCGCAGCTCAGCGAGTCTTCAGGTGGTAGTCATGTTTCCAGGAAAGAAAGCCACTCCCTACTCTCCACGCTTGCTAGGAGAGCAGTCGCACCGACTCTGAAGAAAGAAACGTTTGTAGTTGCGCAGTATTCCAAAGCAGGCCAGTTCCTGAACCCAGCCACACCGCGCTTCAGCCCAGTTCTGGGGAGAGAAGGGGCAGGAGCAGAGCCACTCAGCAAACCAGGAGCCCGCACTCAGCGGACCGTGCTCCACCCTGAGGGCTTTCCAGCAATTCATGCTTTGGTTCAATTTCTGAACAAGAATATCACAATGTAAAGTTTGCCTTTAAGAAAAATGAAAAGGAAAAGTAAAAGTCCTATTCGAACTTGCAGTTTTACATTTGGTTTGGCTGGATCTTTCTTTTATTTATGTATTCTTTCCTTTTGGTGTTCACTGAGTGTTGCTTGTTTTCTTACTGGGAGGCGTGGGAAATGTGGGGGCAGAAGGTACTGCATTTTAAGTGTGTCTCTTGGTGCTGGGGGCGCACGGGAACTATTTTTGATTTATACGTCACTTTCTCTCCAGCGCACGGCACAGGTGCCCGTCTGCAGAAGCGGCCCGTTCACTCAGCACTCTCTGAGACCTGGGGGGACCCTCCAGTCAGCCCAGCTGGCCGTAATGCACCACGGAGTAAGACAGCTGTCCGCGTAGAGCTCATAACCTTGCGGGGACCCCAAGGAAACAGGTAATTATAAAAACACTTTCATAAATATTTTCCAGGTGAAGTAAATAATCTCTCTATCAAATTTGCATCCTCGAAGTAGGTCTTCAGAAATTTAGGACATATTCCTCCTGTATTCAGATGCAGCCACCAAGTTACCAGAAAATGCTTAATAATTTTGTCTCTATATAAGTGAAACAAAATATCAAAACAAAATATTAGAAGCGAAACTATTAGCTGAGACTGAGTTAAACAATTAACATGATGTACAAAACTTCTTATCATCTTTGAAGGGAAAATGACTGAATATTATACCTATTGCAATGCTAGATCCAAAATTTGAGAGGAAAAAGAAGAGACGGGAAGGGTGAAGAATGGAGAGGAGGGAAAGAGAGGAAAGAAAAGTGGAGGGGAGAGAGAGGAGGGGAGGGGAGGACAAATTGTTCAACATTAAAATATAGGCAGAGCCCTTGGCAAGATCCAGTTCCTTCAAGGTACATAAAGTCATTAGGCCAAAAAAGAGCTTAATTCTCAATTCCAGGGACCTCCTCAGAAGCGTCTTTGCATACGTAACACTCTCACATTTGGATTTAGATACTTCCTCTATTCTGGCTGCTTCAAAATGTCTTGCTTTGTTTACAATACAGTTAGGTAGCTCTAACTTTTGGGTAAATACTCTAAAATATCACTATGGTCCTCAGATATTAGTTTATACTTAATATTATAATCTTATACACATTCACCATACCAGTCATTTTGAAAACACATAGTTTGTGAATTAAAAGAACAAAAATATCGAAATGTTCTTTTCAAAACTTCACATGTACATTAATAGAAGTTCAGACATGACTTCTCCTTTTACTGCCTGCTCTGGCATAAAAAGCAAACATGACTCAGTTACACCCACAAGTCCCACTCACTGCCCCAGATTCTGAGGAACAATAACTGTGAGGTATTTTCAAAAGAATCCGCTACCACAAAAATTCCATCCGGGAAAGGATCTGATGAAGTGTCATTACAAAGGGCAAGAACTGACTAAAACGAAGAGAAACTCTTCGGACAGACGCTGAGGGTCCTGGATAGCATTTTGTTACTGTCATACAAACACATGGGCAAATTTTAATTTATAAACAAATGCTCTTTAATAAAAATAAAATTTTAGAAAACATTAAAATTTGAAGGAGTTTATGCCCTATTGTTTTGTGGTGAGTTGCAAAACCCAATTGTTTTGTAGTTCAAATATTACAATATAACTTAATACATACCTGAGAACAAGAGGAGATATCTTTAAAATTCTTTTCTAGCACAACTGATTTAGTGTCTGGACTGATAAGGTTAATCTCAAATCGCCCAACCTTAAAAATAAAAGTATGCCAATTAATTTCAACTCCGGAGTTAACATCTTACAATTATATATTCAACTAATAATATCTCACTTTGCTACTAATATTCAATAGATATTTATAATAGTCTATATCCAACTAATAAAATATTAAACTAATAGCTATAATTAAATATCTAAATGCTATATTTCAAAAATGCCTATTTCAATGTGTTCCAACATCGAATCCAACAGAAAATCTTAACTCCAAATATCAATTGTCTCAAAACATTTCTTGCCTTTGTTGAACAATCACAAAACTTAAGTTGGTCTTAAATTATAAGATACAAAAAAGATACTTTTCTCAAAATAGAAATGATTTCCAAAAAGTAGGCAATTTGTCCTCACTCCATGATTTAAAAAAATAACAATTTATGTTATGAACATACTTTCTCCCAAATGGTCAATGAAATGACATAATTGTAATTGGGCTTTTTGAAAAGAAACAGCCACTCAGAAAAATTGATAGCAATGACTATGACAAGCTAAGAAAAAGAAAAAATCTGAGAGTGCAAAGAACAGGGAAACCTCTTTACCATAGAAAAGACCAGAGGCACTGTAGTTACATGCCTAGAGTTAACCAAAAAACAAAACAACGAAAAACATGAACTTCTGACAAGGCAAATACACACTGGGCCTGTTTACCAAGATACACTGTGGAATTTCCTTCTCGGGGGTTTTTTAAACATGATAAAAGGGCAGTCATTCGCTTAACGTTCCAAACTGAAGACTAAAGACCTTCTAACAGGACCTGGTTATGAATTAAATTAAGTAGAGCTTAAAAGTTTTCTATACGATGTTTATTTTATTTTAAAAAATTATTTTTAGAATCAAGAATTATCTTTTATGCCCGTAATTATATGCCTTGCATCAAATTATTCAATAAATGATCCAGTAAATTAAAAGGCCAAAGGTGTTCCTTTAACCTTCCTTTTTGTGTGCCACAATAAATTGGTGTGTTCTCATCTGAAACACATCTATCAAAATTCTCTGGAATTTTCCTTTTTCTCTCTCTCTAAAAAAAAATCCTCTTTTTCTCCGTGCAAATCACATTCCCCCAGACTCACATCTCTACGTTCTTTCTGAGAGGGGCTCTCAACAGTTATGTTTTTTAAGGTGTTAATCAGCTCAAGGTAAGTGCGGATGTCAGATCCCGAGAGCACCTGTCGTTCACTTAACCATAGATACCAAGGATCAGCTTCTATTCCTAGTGCTTCCATCAACTGTCTGCGATGCCCCTCTGATCACTTCTCCCTGCTCCACCTGCCTTATCGGCCTTATCTGCCAGCCGGACTTTTGGTCAGGGCCACTTTTTGATTGCGGGCTGACCAGGAGGAGGACCAGCTCCGGCCCGGCAGCGCGGGAGCAGGCTGCAGCCCCGGCCGCACCTGGAAGAGCATCGTTCTGTTCTTCTCGGAATCCGAGGGCTGCACGTGGCTGGGGGCGCTCGCGTGTCTGCGGCGCGCCGGCGGCTTCTGGCTGCCCTCGGGCGCTCTCCTCTGCAGGGCTCCCGCGACGCTGCTGCAGCGCGACCGGAACTCCTGCTGCTCCTCAAAGCCGCAGTCTTCCAAAATCCGCTCGGGGACGCACACCCGGGCGCTGGCCGGGGCGGGCAGGGCGGGGCGGCTGTCGTCCGCCGCCGCCGCCACCGCCGCCGCCTCCTCCTCCTCGGGCAGGCTGTCCCCGGGGGACCCCAAGGCCTCGCCCTCCGGGACCAGCTCCTCGCCCGGCTCCGCAGCCCGCTCGCCCTGGAGCCGCAAGCGCTGCTGTTCGTGCAGGCTGAACTTCTCGATGCAGTCATCGATGAGGCTGGACGGGGCCTTCTTGTGGGCCACCGTCACCTTCCCGCAGTACAAGACTTCGAACTTCTGAGAGTTGTAAAAGGCGTCCTCGGTATCTTTGCCGGCTTTGGCATCCTCTTTCATGGCAGCTTTAGATAACTGCCTTATGCTGCTGATCACATCAGGAACCTGGGGAGAAGATTGAAAATCCTGTTTTAGTGGAACACTTGGAGATAATTTGTGTATCCAGAAATACTAACACACGGAATGGACTTTCATCCTAAATCATACAATACAGGAAGTGGTAAGCCCTACACAAGATAGGGTGTAAATCTGTAAATTACACCATATGACATAAATGACTTCAAGGTGATACTGCGATGTAACAAAATTTATTGAAATTGAAATTTAATAGATGAATTATACTTTCAAATTTTGAATGTATTAGTTTCACAAAAAAAAAATAATGAGACCGTACAGGTCGCAGACAACTTTTAATAAATCAGAATACATCTTTTGATTACTTTTGAAAGTTTTTACGAGCCTCAGCCGAAAGGAACCAAATTTCCAACAGAAAGGATAAAATTAACTTTCTAGATAAAGAGATTAAAAGTGGGGCACCATCATCAGCACTAGCAACAGGGAAAATACAGACTGAAACCATGCAACCAGCTACCACTACACAGACGCTAGAATGGCTGACACCAGAAAGACCCCGGGCCAGAAAGGAGGCGGGGCCATCGGAACCCTCATAGGTGGGTGCAGAAATGTGAGTGACACACCACAGTAGAAAGCTGTTTGGCAGCTTTTTAGGCCTTAAGCACAGACCTGAGGTAGAATAAAAGAAATAAAGACAGGTAGAGAGGAAACAGGACGCTCAATTTTTGTCCTCCTTATGATGTTGAGCTGTGTCAGATCCCCGCTCAGCCCCACCTTTGGGAATGTTAGGCCTGGGGATTTAGCTCGTAGGACAGCGCGTACCTAGCAAGCACAAGGCCCTCACCTCGAACCCCAGCAGTGACCCCCCAAAAAAGGAATTGTTAAATCATTTTGGAAAAATTGGCAAATGAGGTTTATTAAACCTAAATTTACCTAGCCTATTTCATTCCCCTTCATGACTGATGACACTAAGACAAAAGTAACAAAAGTAGTTTTCAGGACATACAGGGACATCTGATCACCAGCGTCCACAGATCCCCTACGCAAGGCCTGGAGGTCTCCAGTCATAGTCCTAAGCTTGTAATTACCTAAGTACAGGAAAGGAAGAACCTGCCAAGACCACCTCGTGATGAGATCACCCACTGAGCAAGGACAATTGTCACAGGACAACCCAACTGCCCCTCAAGCCATGAGTATTCCTCTGGGGCTGCAAAACCAGCTATGAGATAAGGATCAACCCAGACCCTAGCTTACCTCAACTAATCCATAAAAGCTGGCCTTCTGTTTCTGTGAACGGCCTGTGTGAACCTCTCAACAGAGTGAGCCCCCTCCAGTCACTCTAACTGGAGCCTTTTTTCCTATTCTCTTACTTCCTAACTCTACCTAATAAACCTGCCTGTGCCTCACACTGACACATCCTGAAATCCTTTATCTGTAATGTGAGTCAGAAAACTTTCGGCAGGCTGAACTGAGGTCGCCATCTCCTCTTTGGAGGGCCTCCACAGACAGGGTCCAGTGACAAACCTTCTTCACAACACAGCCAAAAGAGTAGAAAACATTTCCACAGAAGACCTTCTAAGCAAAATGTCACAGCAGCTTTGATCACACTGCCAAAACACTGGAAAGCATCCAAACGCCCATCAACAAGTGAACAGGGAAAGAAAATACGGTACACACACACAGTGGTATACCGTTTATCATCTCACATCTGATTTACTCCAACAGTCGTTTTTTTGGGGGGGCAGGGATTGCACTCTGGGCCTTGCGCTTGCTAAGCAAGCACTCTATCACTGAGCTAAGTCCCTGACACTACTCCAATAGCCTTTTAACTGGTTTCCCACCCTCTTCAATCTGCTCTCAAAAGCAAAAAGGATCCTTCTTAAACTTCTACCGTGTTACTTTAGGGAACCAAAAAATACCACCCTAAAATATACCACTCTGGTGTACTAATTATTTTGAGTTAAAGGCACTTGAGTGACAGTAGATAAAGACGGGAACTCTGACCTTCCTTTGCTTTGTGAAAGCAAAAGACAACTCCTGAGTGAAAGCTGTCCTTCCAGAATCACAAGGAAGTCATTCTTATCGCCAGACACGAGAATCAAGGTCAAACAAACCCTCACACACTATGTTAAGTTAGTCCTACCTTCTTAGTCACTTTTCCACACTCACCTACCTTGGTCCAAAACCCTGGTCCTGCCATGTTTTCCTAATTTACTAACCTAGCTTTGTCTAAACTAGCTGCTTCTTTGGGTCTTCATTTTTCTTTGAGAGACCCATGTACACATAAAAACTGCTAAATAAAATTTTGATACCTTTCACTTTGAATCTATTTCATGTCAGTCGCAGCTGGAGACTCTGGGAGGGTATAGGAGAACTTTTACCTCCCCTATATTACTCACATGTAAACCCTCCAATAGCTCCACATTTGATGAAGAGTAAAAGACAAGATCTCCACTGAGTCCACAGGGCCCTTATCAACCACAGATGAGATCACATCTGCACTGTGGCGACACATCTTCCCTGTGACTTTAGACGGTCGTTTCCTCTGACCTATATCTCCTTCTGCATTCCTTTCCCACCTACTCCACTCCAGCCACACTGGCCTCCTTGCTGGTCCTTTAGCCTACTTGAAGGTCTCTGAATTCCAGGCTCCTGCCCTAGATATCCATCCACCTGGCTCACTTCTTCACCTCATCTAAAGCCATGTTACCTTGTGAGACAGCGCGCTCAGGTGTCTCCCAGGCCAATGTACATGCATCCACACAGCTACCATTCCTCTGGATTTTTCCCTGCTTTTTGCTCCCCAGAGTGCTTAACACCTTTCACATTTTAGATAGCTTATTTATTATGTAAAGTAGAATATATGTGCCAGGCATAGTGGTGTGCCTGTAGTCGCAGCACTGAAGGAAGCTGAGGCAAAAGGATCACAAGCTTGAATCCCATGTTGGTAACTCAGGCAGACTGTCTCAAAATAAAAAATAAAAAGGGCTGGAAATATAGTTCAGTGGTAGAGTGCCCCCAGGTTCAATCCCCAGCAGTGGAAAAAAACAAAAGAATATATGTTTTAAGTGGTTTTTCCGCCATTATTTTTACCTAGTGCATGCCCAGAACCAAGAATAATTCTCTGTACACAGTAGTTTTTCAATTTTTATTTTAGCCCCAAAAATCTTTTTCAGTAATTTTTAATCTTGGGCAAAAAAGGAAGATCATCGTATATTCAGGGTTGCTTCATATTCGGACATACATGATAGGTTTTAAATCTCCTAGTGCCAATTTTAAAACCAGAATTTCTTCTCTCTCTTTCACCTGATTACTTAAGAAACACTATTAAAGCATTCACAGTTTAAAAATCACAAGCTTCAGGTGGCCAGAGTATTTCCTATGAAAGAATAAAGTCCTCATAGTATAGTTTCAGTGACCCACCCTGAATATTTCACATATCTGCAGGACAGTCAGGGGTCTATGCTAACATGTGACTAGCAATCTAAGCTCTACATCATTTTCTTCCTGCCTTAGTATGTGATTCACCCTACCCAAGAAGGCCAAAGGTGTGGAGAGTAGATTAGCTGACACTGAATCCTATAAAAAGTAAAACAGTTCTAGTTGGTTAAACAAAGTCTGAAGAGAATGATCTATTCCTCCGAATTCTATTCTATTAAATATTGCTCATCTGGTGACTAACCTCAGTACTCTTAAACCTCCAAAAGTATCTCTGCAGAGTACAGAATCAGAAAGATTATCCGCAGGACTCTTTTAACTTGTACATTTTTTCACTTGCTACACTATTTCAATTACTTAAGTACAGCCTTAGAGTTATACTCTACAAGTGAGACTGCAAATAAACCCAATTCAGTCTCATTTGTGTCAAATCCTCTCAGCTGTTTGTCCTTTTTTCTCTACTGTTATGTAAAGTCCTCTTAAGTGAAAACCCAGTTAGTGGCTGAATTTCTGTATTCACCCAAGACTCTTCCCTGTGACCACAAGAAAAGGCTCAAGCTATGTGTAATTCAGCAAGTGACCCAATTTTGATAAGCAAAGCTTGTCATCTTGAGTTCTGAACTGTGCAGGTAATTTAATCTGCCAATAACTTGAGCTGTTCATAGCATAAAACAGATTCTAGTTACCTTTAATACCTTCTCCCAGGTTTGACTAACCACAACTTCAATGACCTGAGCTGCAGATTCTAAAGATCACAAAACTGATCTAACATTTAGCTCTGTTTTTGCTGATCTTTATATGAAAGACAGTATTAAATATAGCATTTTACACCCCTCAACTCCCTACTCATTCCACACCAGAAGGGACACACTAATAATAAAAGGATAGCAAAATAATCCATAGCAAGGAAATGAATTATGAGAGCACCTCGCAAAATTTATTGAGGCATTGAGGCATTTTAGTTAAGGGATGTGTCAGAAGCAAGACAAGAGAAATAAAATCTCTAGCCAGTACTTACATACCACATATTATTTTGGAATAGCATTCTCCTGTAGTATAGTGTTAACTGATGTATTTTTAGCTGCACTAAGCACTGTTGAATGGATTTAAGTCCTTTGTGTATGTGTTGAATCTTTCCGACATCTCTTTTTCCTGGACCGTGACACTGCAGACAAAGTGAGACAGACTGAGTTGAGGTGACTCTGTTTTCTGCTACAGCTCTTCCACATCACCACTAGAAAAACAGTCCGTGCTTGGAAAAGAACTTGAATGGAGGCCATCAGCAACAACGCGCAGACATGTAGTAGTGAACACTACCTAGAACGTGGCAAAAGCTCTCAATGACTGAAACAGATTTAGTAAATTCCTGTTGATGATTCTAGAGATCTGGCACCCCTCAAATGGAAAGCAAAGACTTCACATTCTGCTCGTCACTCAGCCAAAGTAGGAGGTAATTGTGTGTCTCCGGAATGCCTCCATATGCTAACGAGTGACTCAAGGATGCTGCATCCTCTACTTCCATATTCTAGCTGTTTCTATTCAAGCTACAAATAATTCCATCGCAGCCCTGCAAGGAACCGTTATTAGTTCCGTAACTGAACCAATAACAGATAACAGAAGATTAACCTATACAGCCTGGTCTAACTGAATCAATAACGGTTGGTTCAGAGTCTAACTGACGTGCAGCCCAGAGTCTAAGGCAGATTTGCAGCCGATTCAAGGCAAACGTTTTACTCTGTGGCGCCATTTAATCTTTAACACAAAACATACTGAAAAAGACTCCACTAACTAATTACTAAGAGGTTTGTATTCTACCTCCAACTCTGCTAATAATTTACTCAGTACCTTTGGGAAGAGGCATTTCTCTCTGTCGAGTACGGTTTTTCAAAGCAAAAGAAGCAGGCAACAAGACAGATGGTCCAAAAGGTCTCATTCAGTTCCTACTCCTGCGACTGTATTTTGGGTAGAAGTAAGAGCAAGATAATATACACTCAGGAGAAGGAAAATCGTTTTTATTATTAAACCAGAAATGGCCTCAGTTCTTGGAATTATTTATCTTCATTAACACACAATAATCAATTTAACAATAAAATAAACAGAGCTCTGTACAGGTGTCTCAAGATACCTAGAAAAAGTGCAGTGCCACCTTTGGCCAGTATTAGGTCATCACACCTTCACGGATCTCACTAAGAAAATGTAGATTCGAGCACTACGGAGATTCAGACATGAAAGCAATTTCTTACGCCAGACAAAACCTGCCAGTAATTCCTTCAGGTCATACTACTTCTCATTAAATAATTATAATAATTATTTGTCACGGCTCAGGAAATCAATCGATAGTTTTAAAACTACAGTTCACTCAACTTCAAAAGAAAACAAATTGTACAAGTACCACACACTGATATTTAAAAGCTTACACAAACAAGGGAGAAAAATCTGGCTAATATTAAAAGTACTAAGGAAAAATACCTTTGATCAGGAAGCCAGCTGAACAATGACGTCTCTCACAAAACAGCACTGAATAAGCCAGACTGATGTCAAATTTCAGAAGTTCTCTTTCTAAATAAGCCAGCAGCAGTTTCACTGTATTTGTGAAAGTCCACACACACTATCACAGAGCAACCAAGTATCAAACTTCCCGCAAGGAGCAAGGAACCGTTATTGGTTCAGAAGTTAAGTATTTCCTGAGTCTGCAATCAGGAAACACATAGATTGCCCAGGACTAAAGAGCAAAAGCTTTAGCTGTCTTTAAAAAGCTACACTTTAATTTTGATGATCGCTGCCTTTCTTGTGCTGTTCAAACAATCACAACATTTACCGATTACAGAGATAAGAGAAGATTAACCTATATAGCCTGGTGCCTTTTCTGCCAGAGGGATCACTTGAATGTCAGCAAAATACTTTAAAACAGATGCAAATATGAGTGTGAGAATAAGCTTCCTAAAATATATTTAAACCAAAAAAAAAAAAACCTAGTAATTAGGTCAATCTGTTACCACTGACATGAGATTAACTGCCTGCTTCCTTATTGTTTTATAATAATTATAGTAGGCTCAGAAAGTTTTAGATAACTGTAAAAAAAGAAAAGTTGAGAGAAAACATTATGGAACATTTCATAATGTTCCATATGGAAAAACTGCCTAATAACAATTTAGTCTTATATAGAGATAGTATGAAAAAGCAATATATTGGTTTCGGAAGTAACACATGCCTTCCTTCTAATTCTTCTTTGCTTAATAAATGATTACAATTAGTTTATAGACCATCCAGGGAACATGGGAAGATGTTAAAAATACAATGGCAGGAAGTAATTTGCTTACTTATGTAATCACTTTTATTAAGCTGTTAAAAATCTCACCTTTAAATAATGAAAAATGATGGAAGGTGTACACACAACAGGACACAGGCCCTTTATGGGAAGGAAACACTAACCAGCCGTTTTTCCAGCCTCATGTGCCGGGGAGGCATATGCAATCTCATTTTAATTTTATCCTAAAACACTTCTGAGATTCTTTGTATTTGGGGTTTTTTTAAATCTAAATTATTACTTTAAAGTAAATGTTTCATAGTAAAATGAAGTTACATTTTGACCAAGTCCAGAAAACAGTGACTTTTAAATCACAGAAGTTTACTAACGTGCTCATGAGAAGTAACCGCCCCCCCCTCTTGTTTTGCACATGTGGAAACAAACTATTCACATCAGAAGTTAAACCAGAAAAGAAGAAAATAATTAGATTAGAAGAGACTAAACTATCTGGAGCCAAAGAAAGCAGAGCACAGTATCTCTGTGACTTAACGCAGAGCCGTGTAAGCAGCTTTGTCTTTCATGTCTGGGCCCGGAGCCGAAGCAGCTTCCTCCAAGCCTGTGCAGGCCTTAGTTCTTGGACATTCTCAGCCACGCTGCTCCAAATGCCTTTACGAGTCAGCTCCTCTAGGCTGCTTACTGCTGCCTTCATGCCCCCACAGCGAGCAGAGGTTAACCTCCGCAAAGGTTAAGCAGAAAGCTGAAACCTTTCTAAATTCTCCCCTCTCCTGTCTCACTGCTCACATCCTTGAATTCCTCCTCTGAAAGATAAGACTTGTGTCTTCCTATCCTGTGACCATTATAAATTCACAAGTGGTCAGATACAAAATATATGAAAGTAACTCACAGGAAAAAATCTGGGGAATCGTGTGATTTGATGAAGAGAACGAATCTCAGAAGAGCTTGTGTTTGGTACTAGAAAGAAATAGAAATGTTAACAAGACAGAAGATGGGGGTGGATGGTAAGCAGTTAGATGAAGAGATAGGCAAAGGCCACCATTTTCAAATTCTCTTTCAAAAGCAAAAATGATTACTTTGAAAGCGAAGTAAGCCAGGTATGGGCAGCACATATCTGTAATCCCAGCACTCTGGAAGGTTGAGGCAGGAGGATTGCAAGTTTGAGTTTAACCCGGGCAAATGAGTGACTCAGCAAGACTCTGTCTCAAAATATAAAAAGCTCTGAGGATGTAGCTCACTGTGAAGGTTCTGGGTTCAATTCCCAGGATCTCATACACATGGGCACTCACACACACACACACACACACACACACACACACAAGCACGTGAAGTAAGCAGTCCATCCATGACACATCAGAAACGTGGAGTTAGAGGCCTTGGTTTAAAGTCTCACCCAACACTTCTAATCACCTATAGAAAATACAGCACACACTGTCGACCTCCAGTTTTTCATCTGCATAATGGAAGTCACGATGCTTACCTATCTCAGAGCTAAGCTGGGAAAATGGAATTAAATGCACAAACATGTCCAAAAATGCTGGCGCAAGGAAAGTACTCAGTAATTAATAATATCATTTATAAAATTATATAAAAGTATTTAATAAATACATTTACATTAATTAAATCTAAAATATAATTTAATTTGTGCTGTGTAAGGGGATTAAAAGAAGAAGCTCTTGATAGTAAAAATCGCTGCCTTCATGAAATTGAAATGAGAGAAGGGTGAGAGAGATAAGGAAGAAAAAATAGTAAACAAGGTAAGTAAAGTATCACAGATTTTAGACAGTGAACATTAACAAGGTGGTGGGGGGGGCGCAAGGAAGGAAAAAAGGACAAAAATTTGTAGGGGAATTGCTAAACTTCTAGAGAAATGACTCCCTATAAAATGATTTCTGAGAAAAATCCAAGGTCAGCAAGGACAAGAGCCCTACAAATATCTGGGGGAGGAACATTCCAGGCAGACAGAGAGTCCAGAGGCCCTGAAGCGCGAATGTGTCTCGTCTGTTCAGCTAACTGTGGGGAGCCAGAGGGGCTGGGTGCCAATGAGTGAGCTGGGGACCACAGACAAGCAACTGCCGGGGACACGGGAGATCAAAATCATGCAGGGCCTTGAAAAGATTTTGGCTTATATTCTTAGTGAGGCAGAAAGCCAATGGGAGGATACTGAGTGGAGAAATAATGTAAATTATGTTTTCAAATGATCCCTTTGGCTACCGTGTGAAAAATGGAGAACTGCACTGATTGAATAAGGAGAGACAGGGAGATGGCAATCAGCAGCAGCTTCTACACATAACTTTAAAGGTACAAATAGGGCTGGGGATTTAGCTCAGTGGTTAGAGTGTTTGCCTCGCAAGCATGAGGCCCTGAGTTCGATTCCCAGTACCAAAAAAAAGGGTACAGATAATAGGGTTGTATTGATGGATCTGATGTGAAATACAGGAGAAGGAGAAGAGGCTAAGTGACTTTGTAGTTTTGGGTCAGAGGGATGAGAAAAATAGAGGTGTGGTAAAACAGGGTGAGGGAAGGGGATGGTTTAAACTTAGCTTGCGACACGTTAATTCTAAGAAGCTTGTAGACATCCACAGGGAGATGTCAGTATAGTAAGGCAATTGAATATGTGTGTGTGTGTGTGTGTGTGTGTGTGTGTGTGTGTGTGTGTGTGGTGTTCAATGGGGAGATGAGGGTGAGATAGAAAACTGGAAGTTATTAGCATACAGCTGGCATTTAAAGCCATAAGATTAGGTGAGTCCATCAAAAGAGTGAGTATAGATGACAGAGAGGGGTTAGAAAAAAAGACACAGAGAATTAGACAGAGAGAGACAGAAATATTTCCAGGGACCAAACTCTGAGGAACATACACTTTGGAAGATGAAGAGCTATGAACAAAGGAAAATGCTGTATTGCAAGATTGAGAGATAAAACCTGAGTGTGGTATCAAGAAACCTAGTAAAAGAAAGGTTTCCAAACTGGGCATGGCAGTGCACACCTGTAATCCCAGCACTCAGGAGGCTCAGGCAGAAGGATCAGGAGTTTGAGGCCACCCTGGGCTATGCAGAGAGTTTGAAGCCATCCTAGAAGAAAAGAAAGGTTTCCAAGAAGAAAGGCGTTACCAACATGAGATCATAGGTGACCATGACAAGAAGAGTTTGGTGGGGGCTGAGGGCAAAAACTCTAGGTTCAAAAGAGAATTTCAGGAATGCAGTTCAGAACAATAGGGACAGATGACCTACCTCTTAGGGCAGGAATGGAGAAACATGTTGTGAAGACAGGTTCTCTTAGAGGTGGGAGAGATGACAGCTTCCAATAGAAAATATCCAATAGTGACAGGAAGATTAAAGATCTCGAGAAAGAAGGCAGAATTTCTAGAGCAACAGCCATAAGTAGGCAGAAGGGAAGAGACAGAACTGACCTGAGGTAGGGACAGTTCATTTGAAAGGGGACGGCAGGGACAGGCAAAGGCAGATTTGGTGGGAGTTAGTAGTCTTTCTTTTTAATTTCCTCTGTAAGATAGAAAGCACCCTCATGAGCTGAGGATGGACAGGAAAATTCAACAGGACACTGAACTTGGGACACTAAATCTAATTCAAGGCTGACTGCAGGCCAATCTGCAAAGTTTTCTTAGACCCTTCAGGCTACTTGTCCTAAATTCACATGGGGGGGCATTTGCATTGCACTATAAGGCTTAACCAAAGATTTCAATGATGTGCACTCAAACTCCAAAATTAGCCCATATTAAAAAAAAAAATGTTTTGCAACCACAGAATCAAACCATGTCGGCAAACTGCTTTCTCTGCCTAGGATGAGACTAAAAGCCATAAATTACATTTATATAAGGAATAAATTTTAGAAAAAGTTTGCATGTACTTAGACAAAAAAAAACCTATTTGTACCTTACTGAAATAAGAATAACATAGTTTGACTATAAATTTGTTTCACTTATAAAAAGTAATTCTGCATTTCTTTTTTTGGATATGGAATGTTTATACCTGCATGGTTTTTACAAAGCAAAATAAGAAACAAAGTCATCAAAGCAAGAAAGTAAAATTTCTTATAAACATGTAATCAAGAAAGATCATCATCCATTTTCTCACTGTAATAACACCCTAAGAAACACCCCTGAAATGGTATTTATTTACATAAGCCGGCACTATGAGTTCCATGGTTTTGGATGCAGCATATCCCTCTACCCAACCACAAAGCACATACACTATGAGCTCAACCTGCTACCTATTTATTCAAAAGGATGATTTGTACTCATCAAATTAGTTTGACAGCCAAGTGTGGTGGAAAATGTCTGTAATCCCAGCATTCTGGGAGGCTGAGGTAGGAGAACTGCAAGTTCAAGCCCAGTCTAAGCACGTTAGTAACTTAGCGAGAGTGAGACCCTGTGTTAAAATTTTAAAAATTTTAAACGGTGTCAATCTTCAGTACCACTCCTTTCCCCTACAAAAAAGGCAACATCTGATTATGTGCTTAAATGCTCACATTCTTTTTTTTAATCACACAGGTAAATAGCACTTGTATTTTCTCCAACAAACACTAGAGGGAGTTTTCCCACATAACCTAGGTCAAGTAAAATTTTTAAAATACAAAAATGTATCTTACAATATCGGAAAAATTCCACTGTCTATAAAATAGTACTACTACTCCTCTCATTTTAGGTTCATAAAACTGACCACTGGCATGTAAATTAGCTGAAATTTTAACTGATGAGACAAATTTGGCAATAAAATCAATAAGCTAATAAAATAAAGATGAAAAATTAAGAGAATAACAAAATCTGCACCTGATGATATTTACTATTAGTTATTTTCAAATAGGACATAATAAACACAATAAGAAAAATATACCCTGGTCCTTTATCAGGATATACACAAATGTAATAGAAAAATATAGTGAATGTTTAAATTTTTTTAACTATTACAATAAAAGACACATTGTCATTAATCCCCCTCAAAATTCTCCCCTTCACTTCAAACACTCTTATCCCAGCTCTCTTGCCACTTTCTGAAGCAGTTCTAGAAGTTCTCTTTCATGTGTTTAGTTGTACAGTTGTGACTGACTTAATGTCCTGAAATGATTCAAAACATTTACATTTCATGGCCATTTTGACTTTGAGCAAGAGCCAGAAGTCGCGTGGTACCAAACCTGGTGAACGAGGTGGATGAGGGCACACTGCAATGTTTTATGATCCTGCCTTTCTGGTGGATAATACTCCACAGAAGAATACGCTGTATCTCTTATCACACCTTATAAAGACACTCATGAAAGAGGACTTCCAGAACTGCTTCAGAAAGTGACAAAAACTGCTGGTTAAGCGTGTCTGAAGAGCAGGGGGAGTGTTTTGAGGGAATTAATGACAATGTATCTTTTACCATAATAAGTTTTATTTAAAGATTCACTGTTTTATGATTGTCCTTTGTCTGAAAGTACAGAGTCATCTAAAAAACATGAAAACTGGACAGTTAATTAGTAGTTTCAACTCATGAAATGTGTGAACTCCTGAGGAAAGCTCTGAGCAAAGGCTGGTTGTGCAACGGAACGGGCCTTGGGAAAGACACGAGGGAGCGGAGGCTAAGCCCAGAGGGATCTGGATGCCGACTGTCGCTGAGATCAGTAGATAAAGCTGTAATATCATCAGGAAATTCACACGCCACACATTTCTCAGAAACCTATTTTTGTCCTGGCCTTCCATAGTACCTCAGATATTTATACCACAACAGATTTTTCACGTTGCAAACAAATATTACAGTGTTCCTGGCCTTCTGTTCAGAGGCTTCAGTTTCTTGTGAACTTTCATCATTAATCACTGAAAGTGTACACGTCTCCCTTCCTCAAAGAAGAATCCCAAGCGGATGCCACCTGAGGAGAAACGAAAACACCCAACCGCCTCTCTCCAAAAATAGGCCTGAAGAAAAGGCAACCAGATGCCTCATCTCCAACCCGAATGAGCACTTTCATGGGTAAAGAATGAGCACTGGTCTGCCTGTAGTAGTAGCTGTTCATACTGGCGCTCCATATGGCACACTCACAATAGAATTAAAACTCCTGGAAACAGCATGAGTCATAACAGAGTGTGCCTGATACAGCTACTCCCATGAATGAAAAATTAATACTATGACATCTTGCAGCGAGACTGCCTTGTTGGCCCTCACTCCTTCTTCCTGTTTGGGAGTACAATGAACATCACCTAGGAAAGCTTCTCATCAAAAAAGACATGTTCACAGCTGACATCATCTCTTAAAAGGGTTCTTCTTTGTTCACTAAATATCAAAGCCTTTTCCCCTCCCTTCCTCTTGTGTGTTCTGGCAAAATGACACCAAGGAAAATCATGTAACACTTTAGGTGATTCAAGTGACAGGATTTTCTTGTCATCTCTGAATTCAGAAAACAATGAAAGACTTGAGACTTTCAGGGTCTTGGAGAAAGATCATACTTCTATGTACATTACAGACATCTGGATTAAAGACAGATGAATAAATAAAGTAAGTACTGCCACTAGAGTGAACCTCTGTCTGGGAGATCTCTGAAATGTCACCATGTTGCTGGAAAGCCATCCCAAAGAGTGTGTGGCATCAGGATTAGCTTTTGCCCCATCCAGTCCAGGTTCCACATTCTCTTTGTACTCAGGCCCTCTGAGCAGACCCCCCTTCCACAGAACTCAGTCCCACGACACCACTACCTTTCAATTAATTGCTCTTTGCTAATTTGTTAAGATTTTGAGTAAACTTTGGTAATTCAGCATACCAAAGCTCTCCCAAAAATATTGTATTTATTGAATTTTACAGAGAGCGAATATACAACTGCCAAATTTCAATTACCTAAAACAGCTCTCTAGCTTTAGAATTTTACGTTAAATTTGTGGTAACAAAATATTTTGTTCGGAATGTAACAGCCTTAGTTCTCTAATAGCCAAAATACTTCATGATACCATATTAAAAGGGTTTAAGAGTACAGCAATACTTCAATGATCGCAATCTATTCAACATGACTGAAAATAACAGGGAGAACTGTATGGTGAGATAATGTGGCCAGAATTCATTGTCCTCAACATTCCTAAACAAGGAATCTAAGCTACAGTTTTGTCAAATTTCACCACTTCAAAGTCAAAAGCAAGCTAGAATTCTGGCTTTTAAAATTCATGAACTGTTTGCAATAAAGAATAAGGTGATTCTGATTCTAAATCACTTAAAAATGAATTAACTGTAATAAGTACTGTTTGTCTCAGTAGCATCCACTATAATTTAGAACAAAGAGTTTCAGTGCATGCTGCCAATCCTTGCACCCTTCCCCTGGCACAATCTCTCTGCCCCATACAGAGTAATCACAATAAGCAAGTGCAATCCAAGATGCTTAGGTGAAAGGTACAAGGGTGGCCATGGGACCCAAGCCAGGACAGTCTGAGTTGCACCTGAATAATTTTCCAACAGAAGATGAGACACAGCTGTTTTCCACCTGGGGTCTTCAGCAGCTAGGAGGTCAGCCTGGTGCCACAGGTAGCCATATCCCTTGACTAGAAAAAGCTACTCTGCAGCAGTATGAAATGAAAGCAAGAGGAAAAGAGAATTAAAACCAATACGTGGAGCGAAGGAGTCCTGAAGAGGTCGAGTCCCTAATTGCAGAATGCACACATTCTTCGGGGAGTGGCTGCTGAGCCCTAAATCCCCTGCAACTCCAGGAGTCAATCCAGGATCCTTGTATACAGGCGCTGGTTTTCACCCTGGCCTCTAAGAGTCCTAAGTGGCACACAAGTCTGTGAAAATATATACTAATACAGCAGCTAAGGAATTGGTTAATATGATATATAACAGTGGAATCTAATCATTGAGATTGGTTTCGTCATCTATGACTAAAACCCCAAACAGCAGTTGATTACAGTTGATAGCAGTTCATTTCCTTCTACATAAGAGTTCAGTTGAGGGTACAGGGCTGTTTTGGCACTCATCGTCCTTAAATATCAAAAACTCGGGTTCCTTCTATCTTGTTTCTCTACCTTAGGGGCTTTGATCCCGGGGTTCAAATTAATGACAACTGTATTCCAGGCAACAGAATATGAAGAATGAATTAAAAATAAGAACAAAACGACTAAGGAAAACAAAGGATATCACCCCTTTGTGCCCATGAGCACAAATGTGCACACAAAGTTGCACGCACATGCGTGAACATGCGTGCACACACACACATACGCTGGACACTCTCTTACGGAGGATTTCCTAAAGAAGCTGCTGCACAACACACATACTTGCACACCACTGACCAGAACTAGAGGAAGAAATAGCCAGAAAAATGTAGTGCAGCTCTAGATGGCTACGTACCTAGTTTAAAATTCTATTTCTAGAAGAGAAAGAACAGACATCAGAACAGACATCAGAAATAACTGGTACTCTTATTATAATTATCCATGGCGAATAAAGAAAAGGCATCAACCAGAGCTTTTCAAAAAGAAAAGCTGGGGATAGATGTACTCAAAAGAGCCCGATGTCGTAGTGCACACCTGTGATCCTATCACTGCGGGAGACCGAAGCAGGATTGCTTCACTGAGTTCAAGACCAGCCTGAACTACACAGCCAGACCCTGTCTCAAACAAAGAAACAACACAACATACAAAAGATATACATAAAAACATTTAAATCATGTAATGGTTCTAAAAATAAAGGACTCAAACAAAAGCTGCAGAAATATATACTTAATAATAATAATAATAATAATAATACTAAAAGACTGGACTGCAAGCTTCAAAATATTCCCAAATTGAAGAAAGAGAAACATCGTAACTGACCCCTAGAGGCAGCTATGGAACATTCCTTACAACTGGAAGACCGCAAAGCATCTCTGATGGTGATACGAGTAAGCTACCCTTACTCAAATATTAAAAATTTTTTCAGATAGAACTATGCTACTGGCGATCTTTAAGTAAACTTTCACATTTCTACAGAGACAATAACAGGGCAAAGACCCACAAATATAATGTAAAATAATGTAAAACATTTCAGCCCACAGTTTAGTTCTGCATACATTATCCTGGGGTAGTTACAAAGCAATGTAATTAATTGTATTTATTAGTTAATAAATACAGTTAATATAAACTAAATTTCTTAATGACATTTCAGCTTGTAAAGTGTATTTTTAATTCTTTCCAAATGCTGTTTTTAACCAGGCTTTCTCCTGTCACAAGAATTTAATGAGAGGCTGAGGGTTAATTGTTCTTGCCTATAACTTTTCATTTTAACCATGTGAGTTATGTATTATAAATATGTCTGTCTTCATAAATATTATATTTGATGTATAACATAATTTTTTTCTGTCTGATTCACAGTGTGAACATCATGCCTTCGGTGTAAACCAGAAGGGGTCTCCAGCTCCTAGCCAGCTGCTAAGCAAGTCACAAAAACTATTTATACAATAGAGAACCTTAAACTTCACAGTGAGGCAGGGTAGATGTCAAATTTTTCACATACTGTCTTCAAGAAACATGCCTCTTTTGAGAGCTGGAGCCCTAAGAAAATAGTGACTATAACCATCTGCCTGCTTTTGTGCCCTTCGTTCTCCAAAACTATAAAAGTTTGACACGCAAATGACTTCTTAATTCTCTACTAACATCACACTTGTTACTAGAAGAAAATATCTCAGCAGTTACCTTTAATGCAGGTTTCAGAGTGGCCCTGAAAGCCAGTGGGCAGAAAAAGGCCCAATGAGAACAAAAAGGCCTGTCTGCAACAATTATGTAATACGAGTAACACTATACTAACCCACAGGCAGTACAACTGTACCTTTGAAAACAAAAGGAGTAAAACAAAGACATTCATTTACTCTACTATTATTTATGTATGATTTTATTAATAAATCAGGACCAGTAGGGACTTGCAAAAATTTAAATTACAAAAATATCCTAATGATATTCTATTGATACATATTGAGTATATATCTCCAATCAGACCAAACAGAGTTCAGTGGGAAACCTAGTGGCACAACAAATACATAAAAGTAGCATGTACTAGTATATTAATCGCATGCAAAATATATCCTTTTATTGCTAGAACCCATTTATTGCACAGAGCATTACATTAGTACAGCTATGGGTAGCATGTCATTATGGTTAGGGTATAAAATCTATCAGCATGATTTTACTCCTTATTCTTTGTTTGACCTTAACTTCTGTCATTCATGTATACCAATTTATAGAATAAACAGTCATCGATACATTTTTAAATTTTATTTTACTAGGAGCTGAATTCTCCAAGTGTGTATTAAATTTATATGAATGATTAGATTAGAAACTATTTTCAACCGTTTGGGTTTTCAAATGAACATTATTTTTAAAAATTATAAAAATGACCTACTAGGGCAGGGGATTTTGCTCAGTGGTTAGAGTGCTTGCCTCACAAGCACAAGGCCCTGAGTTCGATCGCCAGCACCCCCCCAAAAAAATCACCTACTCATTCTTATATTGATCCCTAGATTTTCACAAATTCATGTCATTAGAAAAAGAAAGGAAAAAAGTCATTGAATTATCTACACAGTGATTTAAAGAAACATTAAATGGTGGAGCTGACTCAAGATGGTGATCAGTGAGACAGCTAGAAATTTGGGGTCGACAATAAAGTTTTATATTAGCTCTCTTCAGTTCAGGAGATAATATAATGAGGGGAAAAGTTGATCATAGTAATAATAGCTGCTCAAGAATGAAGACTTGTGCTAAGTGGTTTTAAGCACAGTTTAACCTTTCTTAGCTTCCATATCATCACCTACATGATAGAGTTAATCTCACTAGGTTGGGGGTCTCATTACCTTTCTACTGTGATTAGCTGTTTGTTAGCATCTTCGGCCCCTTTTCTCCCCTCTCCTGCTTCTCACGTCCACCCCAAGCAACACAGTTTGATGAATCAGCCAAAATCAAACTTTGTAGCCTCTTACTCTCCTCATAAACTTTCTGACTACCCAGTATCTACCAAATGAAGTTCCAGTTTAGACCAGTCTGCTTGCTGCTTCTGGCTACATGACTCAGACTTTCAACTTTTACATATGGTGGTTTTTCAGCCTGCAAAATCTTTCTTTTAATCTCTTTAAAACTGCTTTATACAACAGAGTAGCTTCTGGCTATGAGTAGAGGTGAGCCCAATATGACTAGGGAAAATAATTTTAATTTTTAATTAATTAATTTACACTGGAATTTAAAACAGATGTCTTATTCAGTTGTTGGAAAATTTTAAAGTATGATTGGAACAAATAATATATATGGCTCATCTCTACACATAGATCAAATATTTTCAATGAAAACTTAGCTTCTGAACTAAAATGCATTGAATGTGTAAAATATATAAGGAGTTAGTACACAAATACATATCAACTATCTCGGTGATTTTTAAACTGATGACATGCTGAAATTAAAACATTCTAGACAACTGGCTTAAGACTATACTATTAAATTAATTTTGCCTGTTTCTCTTTACTTCTTTTAATGTGGTTACCAGAAAGTTTTAAATTATACATGCGCTTCACACTATATCTTAGTTGCATAAGACTGCACTAGAATTCTATTTCTAAACCAGGCATAGCAACACACACCTGTAATCCCAGCACTCAGGGGGCTGAGGCAGGAGGACTGCACAACTTTGAGGCCAGCCGGGGCTACATCATGAGTTCAAGGCCAGCCTGAATTACAGAGCGAGATCTGTCTCAAAAAAAAAAAAAATTCTACTTTTATATATCTTCAGTGCCAAGTTCAACATCCAACTCTTTTTAAAGCCTACCCTGAATTATTTAACCAGAAGCAATCTTGCCTGCCCAGCTCCATCCAGGACATACAATAGGCACTCAATTTTGTCTTGATCCTTATCGTACTTCATACATTGAAACTTGTATACTATTTGCCTTCTTCCCTTGTGTCTCCTACAAGATTCTAGATTGCTAGCTTAGTACTTTCTTATTTTTTTCAAGGGAGGGGTTCTGGGGATCGAACTCAGGGCCTTCTGCTTGCTAAGCAAGCACTCTAACCACTGAGCTAAATCCCCAGCCTACTTTCTTACTTTTGACCTCATTTATATGAAATGCCTGGCACCAGAGGTGTTTGGGGTTTGGGATTTTTTTCACATTTGGCAGATATTTGCATATACTTGTGAGATGCTTAGCAAGGAGACCCAAGTATAAATGTGAAAGTCATTTCTGTTTCACATGCACGTCACACCCACAACCTAAACATAATGTTACACAATACTATGTTTTGACCACGACTTGTCACTGTGGTCAGGTATAGAATTTTCCACTCGTGGCATCATGTCTCACTCAAAAAGTTCAGGATGTTGGAGCAATTAGGATTTCAGATTTCCAGATCACAGATGTTCAGTCTGTACATACTTCCTGGGCACACAGACCATCCGTTTCCCTGAACTGTTCTTTCTCAACCCCTGCTCCTAGCTCTTAAAACATTCCAATTTGCACTCCAGTGTGCTAGAGGCCTTCCTGGACGACCCTGCAGTGACCACATCAAATCAACCTGACAGGAACTCTTCAGCTTCTCAAGACTTCTACTTCAATTTGGAAGCACAAAATAATGAAGAAAACACACTGCCAAAAAAATTACAATAATAACAGTCTGAGCATGGTGGCAGATCTCACACACACACACACACACACACACACACACACACACACAGAGGAAGGCAGAGACAAGATGATCACAAGATCAAGTCCAGCCTACAAAACAATGACTTAGTGAGACCATGTCTCAAATTTTTTAAGAAGTTTTTTAAAGGGGTTGGGTGTGTAGCTCTAAGGCCTTGGATTCAATTCCCAGTGACAGGGGAACAACCCTGCTACATACAAATAGTGAGCCCAAAAACTTGCAAATTCAATGTCAAAAATTTATCTATAAAGATAGCAGTTAAATGGTTTTGTTTGATAAATCTACAAGTATGTGGGCAGATTCAATAAAGAAAGAATCTGGGAAAGATTATTCCTTCAATCTCTCTGAAATAAACAAAAGTCATCTTTACATTTTTTAAAGACTCTAGTTACAGTTAAAACAACCTGAGGACAAATTTTCCAGTTACCTCCTTGTCTTTATTAAATATTCCTAAAAAATTTCAATGACTTATAAATACTGAATAAATACATATTCTGCCTTTTAGCCTAGTGAAGATAATGTGACGAACAAAAACACATTACCACTAGACGTCAACCACTAGGTTTCTGTAACAGTGTTAGCAGATGATTAACTGTGTGTGCCAGAAAGCCCCCCACATCTTGCTGTGATCTTGAACAATTTGATATTTCCGTAAACATCATCAGTTTAATTCTATCCTACAAGGCTTGCTCAAATATCAAACAAAAAATAAAAGAATTGATAAAGCCGATGTACTGTTACACTATGAAGTATCTACCTCAGTATCTACTGGGAGGAGCTAACAATGACATCATCATAAAAATATCAGTTCAAACTACCACATTAAAGTGTTGGGCAATAAATCTGGACCATAACTATTATTTAGCACCTCTAAAAATGAATGCACTATAAAAATAGTTTTTACAGACATTATATATTCTATATGGCTGCATCATTTTTATAAAAATGGCAAATGTTACAAAATAGTAAGTTGTGACTTTTAATATGGGTTGGTTGTTTTCTGCAATGATACATGCTCATGTTAATATAATAAAGTTATAACAACAAGTACAGACAAGAAAATATTCATCCAGAGAAAATTCATCCTGTAAATATCCCTCAATATTAAAACAGCTGATATAAGCATAAAATTTTGAATAGGATCACTCTAAAACAAAGTTTTATGACCTTCTTTGTGCTTGAAAACATGCCTTAGGTGTTCTTTCATCTCAATAATTTGATCATCGTCACTTTTAACTTCATTTTTTAAAACAAAAAGTTTAGTGAGAAGACTGGTATTATTTCCCATTTTTGCAAGTCTCTTTCAGGTCCGATTAAATAAAAGGCAACTGGCTTCTCATATCTATTTCTGTATTCAATCTGCCATGAAGAACCTTTTCAGGTAATGGTGAATATTCTCTTCCAATACTATCCCCAAACTCAACAACTGATAATATTTTAAAAGTTTGTCACAATGTGAAATCTGAAACTGTATCAGTGAACTCTCTATACTCTAATCCATTAAAATCTATTTCTCTGTTTTGTACTTCAAATTGATTTTTTAAACAATGCATGACTTTGTAATTCAAGCATTAGTCTTTTGGAAAAAATACCTGTTCACTGACTTAGGCAAATGTGAACACATTCTGTAAGACATTATCAAAATACCATGCTTGTTAAAGTCACCACCAATCTCATCAAGTCTTTAGAACTTGCAAGCTATCAAGCTCACGATGACAAACATAAGCTTTCCAAAAATTTTAAGTACTGTCAACTGTTTTCTTTGAAGTGGCAAAATCACTTTGTTCATTTTCAACAAAATGTGTGCCAAAAGAATGACTAGCCATATTTGGTTATGAATCATAAAAAATGAAAATGCTTATTTTGTCAAGTTTTTCAAATAAAAAAGTGTTCTCTGAAATGGTGGCTAGTTCAACTCACTTGTATTTGTTTCCTGTTGCTGTCCTAAGAATATAACACAAATGTCATCTATTCCCTTCAGTTCCATGGGTCACAGTTTGGTATAAGTTTCACCAGAATAAAGTCATGGTGCTGACCGATTGTGATCCTTACTGGAGTCTTTACAAGAGAATCTGTCTCTTTACAGTTATAGCGCTGAGGTCCCCATTTTTTTTCTGGTTGTCAGCTGAGGGCTGTTCTCACCTTCTAGAGGGCCTCTGCATTCCCAGGACCCCTTGAGCTCTCTTCAGAGATAGCAAGCAGAGTCGTCACATCCTATCTCTCCAGCCTCCTGGCCCCCCTTCCTCTTCCCTTATAAGGACCCATATGATTATTTTGGGCCCACCTGGGGAACTGAGGATCATCTTCTCATCTTGAAGGCAAGAACTTCAAAGACGTGTGAAATAACAATATACGCAGGTTTTGGGATTAGGGCATAGACCTATTTAGGGCATCATGACTGCCTACCACTCAATTCGTACAATTGCAAAATGCTTTACCTCTAGGTAACTCCTCTATTGGGGTATGCAGTTCCCATTTTACCATATATTTTTTGAAAATTATGTCTTGTCAAGGAGCAAATTTTAATAAATTGAATATTTTGTACTAATTTATCAAAGACATCCTTAAATGGAGCTGGCTTTTTTCCCTTAAATATGATGTTTTTGGCAGTGCTGGGGATTTACCTTGGGACCCCAGACACGCCAGACAAGTGCTCGATTGCTAAGCTACACCCTCAGTCCTTAACTCAGAATTCTTGATGGTGAAGAATATGGCAACCACTAGGAGAATTTGGTGCCACTGCAGGTTCTTGTTAAGATTCTTGCAGTTTTTTCCTACCACTACTTGTGCACCAACAGTGCAAATGTCAACATAAAGAAAGACACCTAACATTTTAATGTTATGACGACAAGAGTTTTAACTTGCTGACTCCCAGAAGTATTTCCAGGAACCTGAGAGTTTTGTAAAGCACACCCGAGAACCATGGTTCTAGTGCCTTCCACTAGGCTCACAGAAATAAAAGTACTGCAACATTGGCCTAAGTTACCTCCATTTCATTCAGGTACCTGCTAACCTAATGGACATTTTGAATTAGAATTTAATGCCACTTGAAATTGTTCAAACTGGCTCCAATACCAACCCTCCCTCTCATTTACTGACTGTGTGGTCTTACACAAATTTATTACTGACTTCTCTCACTTTAGATTTTTAATGTTTAAAATGGTTTCCTGATACCTACCTTCAAATGATTGTTGTAAGGATTTGTGAGATTAAATGACAGCATATATGGTTGCTTCATACCAAGGGCTCACTACACGGTGGCTGTTTTGATCACCATCTACTCTGGGTTCATATAGTTTTGCATGTGATTTTTTTTAAATTAGCAGGCAGACGGCACTATTCCAGACTCTTTTCAACTTGTCACACTCATAACAGGACAGCACACTGCCGCTTTGTGCCCCCATCTCTGTGACAACTTTGTGATACGTTGCCAGGAATATTCACTCTACAAATGATGCTGCTTCTGTCTGTGAGCTACTAGTGAGCCCGCAGCCAAAATGAATTAAAACCTGGAAAGGAGATTTGGAAAAAACACAAAAGTCTTAATCAGACTAGTTAGATCTCATATTAAAATTAAGTCACAACCACATTTCTTTCTGTGTACTTGCATTTATTTTAGAAGTGACCATTCAGTCGTTTTCCTTTTTTATTTTTTTTTTAAAAGCAATGTATGTAAAACAAAAGAACTCATTTTTACAAAAGCTCAGTTTTATCTCACTACCATATTTCCAGAGTTGGCTTTCATTTTCAATATTATAGATTATGAGAGACAGACTGACTAAATAAGTACTACAGAATTTTAAAAATCATAAATTGACTAATTAAATCATTCCATAATTTCAGGAAGTCATTCCAATAAGTTCAGGCATATAGCTATTATTACAATTTTCTAAGTGCAATAAAAGCAACTAATAGTCGTGCATGGTGGCACACACCTGTAATCCCAGCTCCTCACGAAGCTGATGCAGGAGGATCACAAGTTTGAAGCCAACCCAGGTAACTCAGTGAGACCCTACCTCAAAAATAAATAAATAGATAAAAGTAAAAAGAGATCTTGCTCAGTGATCCCTAGGGTCAATTCCTAATACTAGAAAAACAAAGGTATCCAATCAATTATGCAATAGTTACTAGCTACTTTTGGCTACTGCACATCAAGACAATGGTGTCAGTGAGACGAGGACAAGGTCCGACAGACAATGTGGACAGAAAGAAAAGGTCTGAAATTCACAAGCTGAAATGCAGAGAGTTGTGGGAAATTGTCCATAAATCTGAAGAAATTTCAAGTCTGGCTCCCAGGAGTCACGGGAAGAGTAAGTCTTCAAGACAGGTGATTAATTTAAAACCTTAAAATGAAAAAGTCTAAACAATCACGTTTCAAGAGCCAAAGGGTCCAGCATCCGAGTGACTTGGTACAAGCCCATATAATAGAGTGACCTAGATGTGGAATTAAATGAGGCTAATGTGAGCACCATACCAGCTGCTCAAGAGCGGTTTGTTGGGTTTTAAAAGGTTTTGACTTTTCGGTTTGGTTTGTTTTTTGTAGTGCTGGTGGGATGGGGCACAGATTCAGAGCCTTGCACAGACTAACCAAGTGCTTTATCACTGAGCCCTCCGCACCCCGAGACCACTAAGCCCCAAGCCCTCCAGCATGTCTGAAGGTGCTACTCATTTCTGACTCTTTCCCTGTCACCGTCAGCAATTTTCGCTCGCTTTTGGGATTCCCATTCTCATTTACTAAAGATTAATGTGCACTGCGGCCTCGGACTCCGAACAATCAGTGGAGGCAAGCTACAATCTAACGTTCTATCTAACTGTAATTCCTCAAGGCTTAGCATGAGAGCTGAAAGATGTTACATGTGAAGTTTGAAGACCTGCATGAAAAGACCAGAAAATTACAGCAGACCTCAAGGTATAGCAACTGTCAAAAGCTGACAGCCTCCCTTCTACTTAGTTTGGCAGAATCCTTGTGTGTTAATATAATATATAGTAATATATTAAATATATATGCATGTGGGCTTGGGATTTAGCTCAGTGATTAGAGTGCTTGCCTTGCAAGCACAAGGGCCTGAGTTCGATCCCCGGCACCACCAAAAAAAAAAATATATATATATATATATATATGCATGTGTGTGTGGATAAGTAGGTAGATTAGACAGATGGGTGGGTGGATGGACAGATGGATGGAGATACAGAGACAGGACAGACACACAGATAAAATATATACATTATCTTTAGATATAAGTCCAAAAGAGATTGAACAAGTTCCCACTCCTAGCTAACCTCAGGCATCTGTGCCCTCATACTCTGTCTTCTCTTACCATACTGTGAATTTTTGTGCTGCCGGCTAAGGGCACCTTCTCCTCCAGATGCCGCTGGCCTGCTGCCACAGCCATTCCTGCTTCACTCTTCTGTACCATTAATTTTTCTTCTCTACTTTAGCTTCCGCACAAGCATACAAACATACGGCTTTATAATCCCACCCTGAAAGAATTCTCTGGCTCCGCTTCCTTCTCCAGCTACCAGCCCAATTCTCTCCTCCCAGGAGCAGTTAAGCTCCTTCAAAAAGTTGCCTGCACTCACCGTGTCAGACTTCTCTTCTCCTTTTCCTTCTCGAACCCTCCTCAGGCAGGCAGCTGCTCTGGTCCCCCAGCAAAGCGGCTGGTATGACCGCGAGGCTGCTAACTCCAATGGCTGCTTCTCATTCCCCATCTCACTGGATTCGTGGCGAGCCTATGGCAGGACTGTTTCCTCCTCTTTGGAACACTTTCTCCTCTTGGATTCAGGGACACTACATTGCCCTCGTTTTCCCCCAACTCCCTAGCTGTCCTTTTCCAGTCTCCTCTGCTTGCCCTTCTTGTCTCCCAGAACTCCAAACCCTAGAGCTAGCCCGGGCTCAGGGATGGGCACTCTCCTCTATTGCATTCACATCCCTCCCCTTAGCCATTCCGTCCTCGCTACACATTCCCACCTCACGGGCTGAGTTCACCTCCGAGCACTCCCCCCTTGCTCAGGGCGCCCGGCCTGACGGCCTCCTTACTGACCCTCCCCACTCAGCTCCATGAACCTGAACCCACGAACTGTCCCTCTCCTTTAAGTCAGTACTCCACTGTCATTCTGTCAGTGAGAACTTCATTAGCCACCCTCCTGAAACTCTCTCATTATCTCATTCTTTGTCTTTCTCTCTGTCTCTCCTTCTCTCCGTCCCTCCCTCCCTCTCCCTGTTTCCTGCAAATTTTTCTGTAAAATGTATAATTTTACTTCCTTATCCTTTCAATGTCTGTCTTCCTACACTAAGCGATAAGCCCTACTAAACCAAAAATTTTCAAGAAATAAATATTTGTTGAAGAAATAAGCCAAAGATTCTATTTAGAAATACACACAAATGACCACAAGAATTCTATTTAAAAATTCTAGCAGTATGCTCCGAATATTACTGTAACTATTACCATATCCTCTTCACACCTCACTTCCACTTCATTACAATGCTCACTGTCCCTCCCATTATCCCTCCGATGATACTCTGCTATCTTCATTTATTCTCGAGTCACCTTGGTCAAGAACAGCAGAGAAGATGCTCAGAGCAGGTGATCCACAGGTTCACCGGCACTGCGGGACGCCTCGCCAACGCTCTCCTCGGTGCTCCCCTTCCACTTGCAGGTCTCACTGACCCTGCAGCCCTCTTCTGCTGTCTCCTCTACCCTCTGAAAATGACTCCCTTCCCTTCTCTAGAGTGAATTCTTGATCTTTTCTGAGCCTTCAATCCACGTCCCCATGCCTGGAACTCGAAATTGTAGCACATACTACTTCCTTCAGATCTTCAATCATTTGCTGTGGCCTTTGTCCTTTTAGCATTCTTAAAATTTGTAATTTGAGAGAGAGACCGACAGACAGACAGATACAGATGAAGACAGAGACAAAGGGACAGAGAGAGAAACAGAGAAAGAGTGCCTTTGTTTGCTTTTACTAGTGCACTGAGTTTTGTTTGTCCTTCCCTTTGCTGCCAAGCTCTCTAGACCTGAAGTAGATGGTCATTTCTTAGGCATTGCTGAAGCCCTTGCATTCTCCTCTGACCCTTCATTCTATTAAGCTGGTCTCCGAACTGTTACATTTAGCCACTTCTTTACCACAAAAATTCATATTTTCTTAGTTCTTAATATTTATAAAATAAAATTGTGTGGGACATATTGTCTGCCAGACCCTCCTGCAAACATTCTGCAGGTACAAATGGATGGATGTTACTGGTGCCCTAGATCCACTAGATCATCCACAGGCCAGGTCTACAACGTGGAGCAGTTTGGGGTTACCCTTACCTGGGAAATATGTAAGTTCCACATTCTTGGCTAAAGTTTTAAAAGTGGTATAAATAAAAACTCTTTTTTTAATAACACAATATTTACTATCCTACAAGAAGAATATGAGCTAGTATATCACAATGATTTAGTTTCTGAAAATGTCCATATGAGTTGCTTTGAAACAAGGGTTATATAATATGACTTTGTAATTATAACCTTACATACCCAGTTTAATAGTTTAAAAGGTGCTTTTTTTTTTTTAAAGGTGCTTTTCAACTAATTTTAAGTTGGCTCTTTGAATTACCTTATGAGGCAAACAGAAGTATAATTATCTTGAAAAAGTAAAGGTCATCTCACTAGTAAACGTAGAACTGATACTTAAACCCTGAAATTTTAAATGCAAGCTTACTGTCATCTCAGACTCATTTATTTTGAACTCACACACATATCACCATTTTCCTTTCTTATTTATTTACATCGGCTTGGCAGAGACATATTTAGAATCCCCAGACTTTTGGTCTTGCCATAACCACTGTGAGTTCTAAGAAAGACTAATATTATCAAACATGAAAGTTTACCAAAAACAATGACATTCATGAAAAGAACCATGGTAACTTCGGCTGTCTATTGCATCAGTCTGCCAGATGTTTCCATGGCATTGTTTTTTTAAAAAAATTAAAGAAAACACAGAAAAGAAAAAGGGAATGTTCAGCACAAACCACTCATGTGCCAAATACTTGGCAGAATATTCATCTTATTATTCAATAGCACAAATAATTGTTTCAAATACAGCAGAAGTCAGACTTGCCAGCCATTCTTTAAAAAAATTTGAAAATATGCACCTAGTTGCTTTGTTCATTCATCTATTCATTGTTATAAACCACAAATCAAGTTTGGTTTTGGCAACGATTCTGGGCACGGGAGCCAATAGTACTGTGCTTTCAATACTGCAGATTTTGAGTTATGAAGAAATAGGACAGGAACAGAATTGTAGCTAATTAATTTCATTCAACAAACACTTACTGAGTGACTACAATGTACAAAATTCTTACTTGATTTGGCAGAGTATACAGTAGGGGGAAAATCACTGTCCTTTGCCAAAAAGAACACGTCTAGTTTAGAAGGTATCAACCCAACACAAGGACAACCATTAGCAGTCAGATTGTAGGTACTAAACACAGAAATGTGTTTGCAGATAGAAGAGTGTGAAATAAAAAAACAAATTTTCCGTATCTGATTTTATTTTCTTAAAAAATAACATTCCCTTAAATGTTAAGTCGTCCTGTAAGGAATGTTTTAGAACAAAGGCAGACACTGCCTGAAACACACTGGTGGGTGTAATCAGCAGTAGATAAGGACGGGCCTGAAAAGCACACATCTCCCTAGCAACCCTCCATCGACTGGGCCGTGGCCCTTAACCGGGCAGCATCTAAACAGAAATGAACCGTAAGAGGCTGAGTTCAAACTACAAGACCTTTTTCACTAACTTCTTTTAAAAGTGAGTGGTAATTGTAAGAGTCATAAAATGAAATCCATTCCTCCAACATTACAATAAAATCTCTGTATACTATGAAAGGCTATTTATAAAGATTCCTTGCATTACTCAATGGACTGCTAGAAATAGCAAACCCATAAAGAGTTTGTGAAGTTCATACCCTACTAGCGAAAATAACCGATACCTTGGTATGTCTCATGGCTCCAGCATAGTTAGTATTTGTGTTCCTTCCATTTTAATTGGTGAGCTTGTTTAAGCTTCCTTACTTATCTACAGGATCAGGTTGTTTTTGCAACCCTCTGGCTCGGGACTTCCCTGCGCAGCCCTGTTTGCCCAGGACTGGCTATTAATGTACGGCCTGCTTTCAAGCAATGTTTTCCACAGGTTTATTTCACCTGCTTATAATTTATGTAAAGGGTGAATGATTAACTCAGTTTCTTTCATTAAAAACCACAAGCTGCAAATCTCACACCTTTCCGGAGGTAGGAAAAAATCAGTATTGCCTTCCAGATAGTTCCTTTTGTTATACTAAAATAATAAAGCACATTTCTCTTCCAGCCATAGATGCTGCCAACGGAGTTTACATCACAACCCTTATCACCTCAGCAGCCGCTTCAAAGAAGGGCAAACAGAAGGCCCTGAAGAGCAGCACCGGCCAAAGGCCCACGACCTGCCCAGGCCTTGCTGACATTCATTTATAGAGACAAACCTTCCAGAAGAACAAGAGTTTTAGGCAATCCTGCCTTATCTCACAAGGAAAAAAAAACAGATTCTTAAATAAAGGAGACAAAGGGATACTCCAGGCACTTTGCCATTTCTTCTAATGGAGGCCGGTCTATTTGCTCCACCACAGTGATTTCCTAGTTAAGTCCTTTAAGACAGAATTTCACACATTTGTCATCTACTGTAATTAAATATTTTAAAGCCTTAACACTTAGTATCTGATTACATTTTCTAAAATTCAAAAAATGAATAACAATAAAGATTAACAATGATGCAACAGACAAGTGAAAGATCTTCAAATAGATTTTGAGGAAAACAACAAAAACAAGGAATCATATCCCCTCACATTTATATACAGCATCCTTAGGAGACAATGGTCTAAGCATTTAGGTATTTCTTTTCCTATAATGTTGAGAAATATTCTGGCACAGAGTAGACACCTTCTCAGTCAAGGAAGGATTCCACAAGTTTACCCACAAGAGCATTTTGGAGAAGCTATTTAAAGACATGCTGGAGCAAAACAAAAAATCAAAATAAGAAACAGAAAGCCACAGGACTTAGGAAATAGTGAACCAGCCCTAATGACCATGCTGGGGCTCTGCCATGTGCCCCACTGGAACAGGCAGCAGAGGGACCCCACCTCAGAGCACCCAGGAAATGAACAGATGCTTCACAAATGAGTCCGTATGCTTGAGATGCTAGAGTGTAAGTCTGATTAAAACAGAGAAGGCAACAAAAATTGGTAAGTGACACACAGGATAAAGACTTGCACAACAAATAAAGTTTCATCACTGCACACTGGGGCCTTAGTAAATATATATGCAATCACAATGGCATACTGCCCATTACAAAATGCTCAACCTACACAGCACCATTAATTACAGGCATTCACAATGCAACGACATTGATTTTAACAATATAAAAGACAAAGGGCAGAAAAGAGAAACTAGAAATTGCTGGTGGAGGGAAAAAAAAAATCAAAGGTGGTAGATTTGACATAGAAATTTAAGAGACACTGTCTATACCTGACAGAAGAGGAAATGACAGATAATGGGAGGAAGATGGGAAAAGAGTAACACAACTACATAGTGAAGAGACAAGGAGGGGAAGAAAAGGTCATTTACAACTCTCACAACACATGGTTTTCCTTTTTTTTTTTTTTAAAGTTTGCTTTGATTTTCATTTTGAAGTTGGTTTCTTTGAAATGCATCCATAAGTGAACCATGACCTTTCCCAGAACACTAGTTAAGTGAATTATCAAAATCTACCAAGGTTACCTAAGTCAGAAGAACCTAGGACTTGGGCTGCCACAGTGGTAAAGACCGTGCCGCCAATTCTTTATGCTTCTCCCACTGACAAGGAAGGCTATTTCATCTTGAAAAGCAGGGCTGACCCCATGACTACTATTGCCAAGAGCTGCAGTTGGAGGAACCTTCTGGGACCTCCGTGCACAGGCACGAAGAAGGGCTGGATGCTTCCTTCTGCAGTCAGAAGAAAAGCCTGTGGCTATGGCAGAAATCAGACTCCCACAAGGCCTCCACACAGTGAAGGAGCCTAAACAGTCCTGTCAAAGGCCACACGGAGGGAGAGGAAGAGATGCCCGAGTCATGCCCACATGAGAATGTTTCAGGCCTCCAGCTGAGGCCCCATCCAGGAGACTGGCAACACCACTTCATTCTGGTCCCAGGAGAGGCCATGTGCTGTAGACATAAGCTGTTCTCACCACAGAGAACTCAGATTGCAGGGTAGTGAGTAAATAAATGTGGCTGTCATCTTAAGCCACTGAATGAGTGGTTTGTTATGCAATAAACAAAACAAAAATCAGAATCTAGAAGCGGGGCACTGCCATAATGGCAAAAACATGTGGCACTGGTCTTGGAAATGGGCATGTGTGGCAGCTCGCAGGGCCTCCAGGAGACAACTCCAGAGAGCCACAAAGGTGACAGGAGGCTGAGAGAAAAGGGGATGCATATCACACCCTGGCTCACTGAATGACGCTGTCACTAGCAGTCATGTGCACAGCAGAAAGACATCTAACGAACTTAGGGACTGAGCCAAGGAGATTTCCAGGCCAAAAACTGAAAGAGCTACTGTCTTCTTTTAGCTGCTCGTGATAAAGTATGGAGAAGTAACTACTGGGTTTTCAAGCAGAAATTAGAGGAAATACAGAGGAGTCAGGACTTTACAGGTCTAGAAGTAAAATGGCTTCTCCTTATCTGTAGTCTTTCTCAGCAGAAGACTCTCACAGTAAAAAATAGCCTTAGACAAAGACCAAAAAAGGGCTCTTCCACTTAAAAGAAAAAAAAGCCTCATAATAAATATCAAAGAAGACTTCTAAAACCTCAAAGATCCAGGGATTCACTTCCTAGACAGTCTTAATTAGACCCACAGCTTTCTAAGACCCTGAAAGTACTGTCCCACAGCAACCTGACTCCCAGCCTAACACATGGAAGAAACAGTCTATCTCCTGATGACTTCCATGAAATAGAACAGATTATAATTCGATGCACACAAAGCTATTAAAATCTTCAGAACAAGACTAGTTTGGACTAAAATGAAATGAGACTTTGCAAAACAAAACAAAGCCTCCAGGTCCCCAAATTTCTATGGGTAGAAAGCAGGCTGAAAAAACTATTCATCTGATTCTTCTTCGAAAGGAAGGATGCCAGAGGATGGAGCCAGGAACAACAGAAAACCATTCCCGGTGACAGCTGCACCCTAATCAAGCTTCAGTCCCTATCCCAGGAAAGGAGGACAGGCGGGCTTTCAAACCTGCCATAGACCATTTCCTGTTATGCGGCTCCATAAGGCCTGCCTGTGCATCACCTTGAACAGTGGGGCCCTTGTAGTGATCTTAGCCCTATACATATTGCCATTTATATGTGAGGAATAGGGAGGAAAGGCAGATAACCTGTCCTTCTCATTCCCAAATCTGTGCCTGAAAAGTCACACCCAACCCATCTCCACCTAGGTAGAATTTAATGAATGAAATTCTGATATTTCAGTTTGAACCTGATACTGTGACGGAAGGAGACTGCTGGGCATTTGCGAAGTGAGTGTATTTTGCCTGTAAAAGAACGTGAATGATCTGTGGCCACAAGGTAGACAGTGGCGGACCAAGTACATGTGCAGCAATTCTTTGATGGGTGCTCTTTCCTCACATCTTAAGTCTGGTCTGGCCCTGTGCCTACTCTGACCAAGACAATGTTCTGGGAGTTCCGCACCTTGTACTAAGGTTCAGCTTCAACTTTTTAGCTTTGGGAAAAGATTAGCCACCATGTAAGAAGTCAGACTTCTGTGAGATTGACATGTTGGGAGGTAGCTAACACTATCCCTGGAGAGACATCCACAGAGAGAGGCTCCCTGACAGCCCTTAGATGAAACAGCAGGACCTCCTGAGGCTCCAAACGGTACAGAAGACATCCTGAAAGCTCCAGCTCTTACCAAAGACACACGCAGTAGACACCAGCCCGCTTCACAAATGCCTGTTCAAGTAGCAGAATGGTCCGCAAGTCAACATCCACGGTTGGGTTAATCCATTTCTCTACGCTTTTGTCCCCTTCTACCAATAAAGTAATCATTACATTTTCTCTCTCTGCTTTTTAACACTGCTCTAACCAGCCCCTACTTTTTTTCACCTCCACTGTGTATACTGTCTCATTGGTTTTTTTCATGAGCTGCTTGGGAAGGGGATTTAGCTCAGTGGTTAGAGCACTTGCCTCACAAGTAGTACAAGGCCCTGAGTTCGATCCCCAGCACCAAAATAAAATTTCATGAGCCACTCTGAGTAGCTCCCTAATACGTCCCTTCACCCAGTCACCACTGCCATCACCCCTGACATGCTCCACCCACCAAATCAGAGTCAAGTATTTTTCCTAAAGGCAAATCTAATATTGTATCTGTGCTTAAAATCCCCGCTAGCCCTCCATCATACACAAGAAAAGTCAAAATTCTTCAGCGTGGCCTACAAGGTCTTCCCCAGTTTGGCATCAGACATCTTCTCTGGTTTCCTGACCCACCATCCCCCATGGAAAACGAGCACTCCAGAAAAACAAAAAGAGTTAATGGTACAACCGGAAAACCCAAGGTAAGTTTCTAGACTCTAAAAGCGTATATGCTCCACTGATTAACTGGGTGAACATGCCTAAATCACTACGCAAGCTGCAACTTCTGTTATTTAACATCATGTTAGACAGGAACAAAGTGACCTTCCAAGTTCTCACCCATCTTTAATACGCTGTAGTTCTCAAAATCTTTTTAAGAAATTAATTACAAAGAAAGGAAAGTATGTCTCAAAGGGAAAGTCACATAGATCACCCGCCTACTTCCCCCAGCTCCACCCTCAACCCTGCGTGACAGCTTGTTTCTAGGATCCCCCTCATCTGTTCCGCAGCACCCTTTCTTCCTCTCAAGTCGCGGTGTTTCTGCAAACCCTGAGCTTCCCTGCCAAGATGTCCCCCACAACAGTGCGGACGGGAAGCGTGTCAAGGACATCTGCTGTACGCTGTCTCCACAAGCTGTTCTGGAGTCAGGTACTTCCCCAAATGAGGAATTCTTGTACGACTATTTTAGTCAGGCACTAGTGCTAAGTGACCTTGGCATTAGGCAGCTTTTTAAATAGCTGAAAAAAAGTAAAATCAGAAAGACCACAATATTTCACCTTCACACAAGAACTGAACAATCAACTGTCTTCTCAAAATTGAAGTACAGAATAAAAAATGCAATGCTCTGGAAATAAGAAAGTCTCTTTTTAGGAGTAATTAACTAAAAATACAGACTAATGTACGTTCTCTTACTCAAAGAATAAGCAGGTTTATTTTCCAGAAAATGAAGATGCTTTCAGTTTGGGCTATTTTTTCTTTGTTTGTGGCAACAAATTCTACTAGTTTTTAATGTCTATATAAAACTAGAAATCATAGGCGAAAACTACACTGTAACTCCATCAAGATAAATACTTTTCTAGCCCTAGAGACAGGAAGAATAAACAGGTGTTTGAATTAGTTACTCAAATCATGAAAACCTTGGACTTTTGCTCACACGAACACTTCAAATAAAAATACTGTGTAGAATCTCCTAAATACATGGGTCTTTGGCTGTTCTTCTCCATTTACTACTACCAAGCTGTTTAAATAAGTTACATGTACCCCGTGGGCCGGGTAATAGTCTGTCAAGGGTACCCCAACATCAGGGGAAAACACAGCATGTACTCTGATATGTAGCAGAGGAAAGGAGGATAAAAGAATTTTACTGGCAAGCAACTTAAACGATTTGTATATTAAAACAAACAATATGTAACACTGAATAAACTAAAATCTGCATTAATCTTCAATACACAACAAGGAAAGCCAGGCGTGGTGGCGCATGCCTGTAATCTCAGCACTCAGAAGGCTGAGGCAGGAGGATTGCCATGCGTTCAAGGCCAGCCTGGGCTATGTAGTGAGTTCAAGAACAGCCTGAACTGCAGAGACCCTGACTCAGAAAAAAATATATATACAACAAGGAGATACGTAACTTCGACCTCGTGGCTGACTGCAAGTGTCCTCACCCACCCGGCCCCGCCAGGTTGTACCCTCTACCCTTCCTGCCCTTAAGCTGTGGTGGGAAGATTCCAGAGGACTATGCAGGGCACTTCACCACGCTTTCAATTCAAGAACTATTTCTATAATAATGATTTTAGTATACTAAATACAGTACTTTCATTTTTAGGTAATATTTTTCAAGAAAAGATAACATATTTAAAGTTGAACATTCTGATCACATTCCCCCTTTAAAACGTTATTTGCTATACTCCAATATTTTATTTAGCACATACTAAAACAAAACAATTTTACTTTTATTTTCCATGTGGTCTTCTACCCACAGCAAACACACGCACACACACACACACAATATCATCTTTGATGAAAATATTAATATTATTCGTCAAATAATGATGCATATTATTCATCAAATAATGATGAATACATTATTCTGTATTTGTATTTTAATTCAGGCTAGCACAGAACAAAGGGAAAATTTATAAAGAAGGTAAAAGTGCAAGAGATACACAATATACACTGCCTAAGCACAAAAGAGGAAGGAGGAACTTATGGCGAGGTGAAGGTCCACACACGCCAGTCTCTGAAGACCTTCCGGCCTGGCAGACAGGAGGAAGATGCAAAGCCCGCCAGGCCCCAGGCGCGGGGGTGATAAGCGCCTCAGCCCAAGATCACAGAGTTTGGCATCCGCAGTCGTGGGGAAAGCACACAAATGGCAAGGGAAAGACTGTTCCAAAATAAACCATGGAGGACAACATGTTCCAGTACACAGCCAGGTTCCTGTGCATTCAGCATCAAGACGCTTTTGATTACTAATCTTCAACCAGATTCTCAACTTCACAACACTAGTCACTTTAATTTATTAAATTTACTTTCTGAGCTGGTACATGCAAACATAAAAATTGTACATATTAATGGGGTACCACGTGATGTCTCAATACATGTATCTGTTGTGTAATGTTTAAATCAGGGTAAACATTCTATCTTCTCAAATGTTTGTCATTTTTTATGATAAAAACATCAAAACTCTTAAAGTCTTCTAGTTTTCTGAAATACATGGTAAATTACTGTTAATTAAAATCACTCTATTCTGCCATAGCACACCAGAACTTCTTACCCTTATCCACTCAACTTATTTTTAAAAGAAGTTTTTGGGCAGAGGAGGGAGGATTATGAAAATTATTGGTTTCAATTACACAGTTAATAATAAAATTGTTTGCTAACAACTAGCTTTTCATTACTACTAAATAAAGTATTTTTGCGAGATTCTATTTTTATTGTCGTTTTGGAGTTTATTACATACAGTAAATTTCTTGTCAATTTTCTATCTCACACATAACTAAAGAATAAACCCAAGAATTGTAAATAATTTTATCAGCCCCAACATTTTGAAAACTCACATCTTCTCCAAAATAATTAATGCATATACAAAGGAAACAATTTACTACTTACTATGACGTGTGTGTTTTCCTATGAAACAAATTTTAATTCAATTAGTTTCTATCATTATTACATTTTTCCTCTTCCTAGTTACATTCACAGCATTATTATAAAAGAATACTTATAAAAACTCAATCTCCCGTCTCTTTTGTGTTTACTATTAAAAGTTTTGCCTTTATTATTAAAAGCCTTCAACAAACTGCAAAGAAAAAAATCACAGACAGAAGTGTAACAGATAATTTTTAAGTAGCAAAGTAAACACAAGAGAGAGGTGTTTAAATTGAAAAATAACTAAAGAAATACAGAATAAATCAAGAAGATGCTAGTTTTGGAAAAGAGTATCAAACAACAGATTACACACAATGCTGGAGAACATCCAGGCACCTATATACATTAGTAGTAAAACCATAAGCTGAAACATGCCTTTGGCAAAAACCACGGGGCAAAACACTTTATATTTTCATACAGTTTAACCCAGTAAATCCACTTTTGGGAATCTATTCCCCCAAAAAACCATAAATATAAAAACATAGTTCCATAAGTTGTTAAATTCTTCTCAAACATACTTTTTAAAATTATTTTAAAATCTTTTTTAAATGGTTACGCAAAATAAATCACACAGCTGTTCAGCAGGTTAGTACTAAATGCGTGTATACATATAAAGTCTTTCCTACATGAAAATAAAAATAGTTACATATATTATAGTATAGTCATTCTGAAGAATAATAAACAATCACTAAATTTTTTGAAAGACAACAGAAGATACGGAATTTTTGAAAGACAACAAAAACTCTATACACAGTATAATTACAGCACTTTTTAAATTATTTATTTCATTTTAAAATAGTTTCAGATTTACGAGAAAGATAGTAAAAATAAAAGTTTCCTTGAAATCCATCCCATTTTTCCTATTGGTAACACGCTCCTTTAGCCTGGACAACCCAAATTGTTACCAACTAAAATCAATACTTCAGACGTCTGGAGTTTTTTTCTCAAATGTTTTTTTCGTCCCAGCACCCCATCTGGGAGACTATGTTACATGTAGTCATGGTGTCTAAATTCCTCTTCGCTGGGACAGTTTCTCATACTTGCTTTTAATGACCTTGACAATTTTGAGGGGTATTTATCAGGCATTCCATAGAATGCTTTTTAATTGAGAACTGCTGGATGTTTTTCTCATGATTAGATGTGGTGATGAGTTTTACGAAGGAAGACCACAGAGCTGAAGTGCCATTTAATAGAACACAACACATTCAATAGGAGGCATTAAAAAAAAGAAAAATAATAAAATGTTAACAGTAATTATGTTTTGATAATGAGGGACTACGGATAATACTTTCCCCCTTATGCTTATCTGAGTCATCTTTAAAAACCCTTCATTATAATCATTTGTTATGACCTCAAAAAGAAACATGTAAACACACATAGTTAAAAAGTGAACACTACTAGAAATATGTCCATCTGCTGTCCTTGTACACACACACAGAAATGGGATGGTCACACTTGTCCACCAGCTGCTGTTTCTCCTCCATGTCACCAACAGCCGTGCAATTGATTTGACAGCTGCTGAATGACTTCTAGGTACTGGCGCACCATCTAGGACAGGGCTGGGAAGGGCAATCTGTGAGGGCTGTATTGCTACTGACATCTTTCTTACATGTGGGCCATCATGTATCTAACGTCCTTATGGACACAAAAGAGAAGGATCCAGTTTACTAAATCTCATCAGTCCGGAAAGAAAACCATGTTGAACTATCAGGTTTTTTTAAGAGGTACAAAATTTTTAAAATAACATGAAATAATTTTTGCAAAAGCATATAATTTATACATTACAAAACCAAGATGTATCATGTACAGGTACAAAATAACCATGTTGATTATGATCATTATGTATGCAATGTACCAATACATGTTCTTGGTAAAAAATAATAAAAAAATTTTTAAAAAATAAATAAATAAATAAAAGTTCACATTAATATTAAAAAAAAAAAAAAAACAAGCACAATTTTAAATCCAGAAAAGTATCCATCAGTATATAATTTCCGAAGGGGAGAAAGAATTGAAACGGAAGTAGTTTGTTGTTGTTTTCCTTTTCTACTTAAAATTCTCAGGCACTCCTAGCTCAGTGGCAAATGCCTGTAATCCCTCATACTTAGGAGGCTAAAGCAGTCACTCATGGTATAAACTTAACTATAATCATCTTTTATTGCTATCCAAACAGGTCATAAATGTTAATACAGTAAAACTTTAAGCCAAAAACTCCTTTAAGAGTTAAATTAACCACCATACATCAGTCATAGTTCCAAAGAGTAGCCCCCAAGAAGGAAATTTCAATAAATTTCAAGTATGACATACCAAGATTTATAATTCTTTATTTCTCTTTTAAGAATGCCAATGTCATTTTTGTGTGTTTTGTTCCTTTATAGTTGAAATTAAATGTAGCTTTCTATATTCCCTGAACATCTTTCTTCCTTCAACTAGCACTATTTTAAGAAGGGCGTTCACTAATATGCAAGCCATAATTGAAGTAGTTCGCACAGGCCATTCAAACAGCTGCAGAGACTAAAAGTATGCAACCATGAAGGATCTGTGCCTTCATGTTTCTTTGCCTCTTAACAAGCTGTTTTGATACATACATCTCAAGGGATTCTGTTAAGGAACACATCCAAGAGGCCAAGCCAAAAAAGCAACATTCAACTCTTCACAGCCATTGAAAAGCTACACTGAACACTGGGTTCCTTGTAACATCGTGATTTGCATATCTTACATATGGCCAACGCCACTTGGCACCACCTCAATTTGAAAAAATGGCGAAGATGTTCAAGTCTGCCATCCAACTCAACTTCTCTGTTAAAGAAGGCAGGTCTGTTAAAGAAGGCAGGTCTATTCTTAAAACACCAATAAACACATTGTCTCGAGCAGATAGCACCTTTTATGCCTCGTCCTTCCTTTCTGCCTCAGCACAATTTTTTCAAAGAGTATTTAGCAACAGACTGAGCACCAAGGAGATGAAGTCTTGGAAGGAAAGAGCAGGTGAGGATAAGAGGATCATGATGGATTTACACACTACAGTAGCTGACCCAAGGCAATCCAGAAATAGCTGCCAAACACAGGGCCTTTGGGGACTTCATCTCTGTGAGATATATAGTTCTATTTACTAACTTTTTTATGATTCATGGGAGAGTAGAAAAAACAAAAATAATTTATTAGAGACAGATTACTCAGTACAATGCAGGCAGCTTTCCCCCCACTCCAGACTGGAAAGGTCCTGCACAACTAGACACTACATGTACTCTGTTTGTCTATAGCAAGGCTTAGGGTACTTTAGGGCAAAAAAAAGTACATGAAGCCACAGGCAGGGGCAACACAGGTCTGCCGCCTAAGGCTCAACTCAGGGGCTAGCACATTCACTCAGGTGCATATAAAATGTGAGCAACTAAGATCAATAACCTCGTGATACTGGACACTTAACATGACAGCTGTGTGTCATTTCCAGGACAAACTGAGCTACAGAAAGAGGATGCTGAGAAACTCAGTACAGCTCCAAGAGTGTTTCTGATCTGTGTTTGCAAGGCAGGGAAACGAGTCATCCAAGGCCCCTGGGGGGTCAACACTGGTGAGGGGGTCCTAGCTAGAAATTCTAACCCACCTCGTTCAAGCAGTTATCGTCTCTCTGCACATCCATTTACTCAGCAACTGTTTATCTGAGTGCTTACTAAGTCCAGAGCTTGTGCTAAGTGCTGGGTTTAAAAAGATTAACACCCATGAACTCTTTTCTCAGCAATATTAAAATCCTCAGGCAATCCTAGCTCAGTGGCATATGCCTGTAATCCCAGCTACTTAGGAGGCTAAAGCAGAGGATTGAAAGTTCAGGGCCAGTCTGGGAAACTTAGCAAGAACCTATAATTAACAAATCCAGAAACAAACAAACAAACAGGCTAGTGATGTAGCTCAGCAATAGAACATCTCGCCTGGTACTGAAAAAAACCAAACCAAACAAAAACCAAGTACTAAAAAAAAACAAACAAAACAAAAATTCAGTGTTTATCTTTTCACCTGACCAATTTCTTTCAAATCTCTTCAAGTTTTCCAAAAGATTATACTTCTTAATTCCAGAAAGAAGCCAGCAGCAACGGAAGCATAATTTCTGGATCCACTCAAATCTCCATACAAAAACAAAAATGATCTCGAAAACAAAATCTATAGACAACATTCATAACAAAATTAGTTGAGAAAATATCTTCTGGAATCCAAAAACACAAATGGCTTCGGTAAAACCACACACAATACTATCACAGTTTCAATATATCTGAGGAAAGAAGGGAAAGGAAGCAACAGAACATCTCAGCTCATAGATGTGGGAGCAAGAGAACCACAAAGCAGCCAGCAGACACCCACAGCACATGCTGGCCGGCCGAGTGGAGCACAGCAGCTAAAGCGGAAAGGATCTGTCTTCTCCAATCATCAGTGAGGGAGAAGGGCCCGCACCAAAGTCTGCAAACTGACCTTCCAGGATTCTGATCTGAGACAGGAACCCTCGATGCCAAGAAACTGGTGCACAAGCCGTCAAACTGAGCAGGACAGAGAATACAGAGGAAAAGGAAAGAGGGTCCAGATGAAAGAGAAAAAAACAAGACAGGAAATCTCAAAAAATAAGCTGCCATATTTTTTAAGAGCTTTGTGAATGTACAATTTATGTCCAAATATTCACCTTCTTGAAGCATAGAATTCACTGACTTTTAGTATATTTACGATGTTGTGCAAATATCATCACCATCTAACTTTAAAACATTTCCATCACCCCAAAAAGCACCCCATATCCATTACCAGTCAGGCCCCCTTAATTAACCATACTCTGTTCCCCCAGTCCTGACAAAAACTATTCAAATTTGTCCATGTATAGACCGAATATGAGTATCCTGAATACTTTATACTAATGGTGTTACGCAGTTTGTGCTCTTTTATGATTAGCTTTGTTCACGGAAGCACTTTTTGAACTTCAGCCATGCTGTAGCATGTGTTGGTGCTTCATTCCTTCCTACTGCCAAATATTATTCCACTGTGTAAAACAGATCACATTTTGTTTTTGCGTTCATTGCTTAGGGGATATCTGGGTTGCTTCCACTTTTTGGCTATTATAAATAATGTTGTAATGAACATTCATGTACAAGTTTTTATATCGAGTTATATTTTCATTTCTCTTGGGTAGATACCTTGGCATGGAACTGTTGAGTCATGGTAGAACGCCATGCTTGACCATTTAAGGAAGTGGGAGATCATTTTCCACTCCCACCAAGTGTACGAGGCTTCCAGTTTCTCTACTTTCTCATCGACATCTGTTATTGTTGGTCCTTTCAGTAGTCTGTCTTGCCTCAAACATTCAATTATTTTCCAACGTGGATTTATTCAAAAACACTCTTTTACGTTTTCTTAACCTGCTTCAAAATGCTCTAAAAGATGATTTAAAGTTGTAGGTCATTTTTTAAACTTTGAAAATACTTTAATTCATTCCACAATATGATTTAAATTGACCCTCACTAAAGTTTCATAGCAAAACAAACAAAACCTGTGAAACAATTTTAAGGGACAAAAACACAAATCTCCTAAATGAATTGATATTCTGCTGTTTTCAAGGAGACCACAAATGTTCTCTATAACCCCAGCTTCTCTTTAGATATGTATATAACTTCAATTAATAAATTCAGCAAACTCTTTCCTAGATAGCTATAAAAGCTCCTCTAAAACTTTTTTTTTTTTTGGTACCAGGAATCGAACTCAGGGCCTCATGCTTGTGAGGCAAACACTCTAAGCACTGAGCTAAATCCCCAGCCCTCCTCTAAAACTTTTTTAAATGTTCTGATTCACTTGAAAAGAAGTTTAAACCGACTATCAGAATTAAGATTTTTAAATCTGATTACCTTAATCTAATTTGCTGCTGACTCTAAAACTCAGTTGCTTGCTTTGTACAAAGGAAATAAAAGCACTCTCAAGACTTCATAATATACATAAAGCACAGAGTATACTTACAATAATCACTCAATAAATGTAACTATAATTAGTAATAGTTAATATATTTTCATCACATCCCATTTGAAAGCTTTTCTACCCGGGGCCGACTGCCCTGGTCACACTAAAAGTTCTTATGTTCCAGTCTCTGCTCCACCGTGCTCTGCCTAAACCACAAACTGCACAAGGCGTGTGAGTAACACAGGTGCAAACACGTCTGAGCAGCACGTGAGGTTAGGACAGTGTTTCTTCTGTCTTCTCCTCAGCTGACCCTGAAATATCGCAACTATCACCCTCATGAATTATGCCCCAAATAAACTAGAAGCCAATGAAGACTAGAGGTCAAAAATATAAATAAACCCCACACATGCCACATTTGCTTAAGATGGGGTCATGACACGCTGCACAGAATTAATTCTGCTGCCTGAAGAGCAGACTGTATTTGCTTAACAAAGAAAACTCTTTTTTCTCAGACACACATGAAAATTAGAAGTAAAAATAACTACTTTTAAAAAACTAAGAGGAAAATCTATATTCTAAGCATAGATATAAAATATTTCAACTAATTTCAAATGCCAGATGTTTCACATACTCCATGAATCCAAGTGGCAAAGGGTACGTGAGGCCACAGAGAGAAAAACGCTGAAAGCACCTTAACATTGTGCCACACACCTTACCAGGATCGACTGAAATGCTCTTTCTCCACAGCTGCTCCTGTGATTTACTGGGCCGAACAGGCCAGCATATATAAAATGTAGCAGGAACTCAAATTCCAATGTGGGTAACTAGAGTTATGCAAAACACATTAGACCACTCTTTTCACCTTTACAATGTAATGTAATAAAATGGAACTAGTTACCACTCAATGTGAATCAAGAAGTCTTATGGGAAACCTAATTAATATTTTCATTACATCTGCCCCATGGACCTTTAGGATCATTCTGGAATTCATGAATTTTTGAATTCATGAATATTTGAGAGACTCCCCCAAAATCCTTCAATGGCAGGGACCATTGGACAAAAGTAGTTCAAAGAACAATGCTAAAATTGTTGAATGAAGCTATAGTGATGGCCAAAGCAACTACAAATGCTTACAGAGTCTTTTAAGATCCATCGGGCTCAAAAAGCATTGCTTCCATTTACAATATGAACATCAGTTAGTCTTCCAACTTCTCATTAGGATACAGGTGAGTCAGTTAGCTTCCCAAGATTCACTTACTGAAATGACCCTAGGTATGGCCCTCCAAATAATAAACAGGTGACCCAAACATAGGCTGGGGCAGGCGTGAGGACAGTAGGGGCCATCTAGCATTCATGAGAGAAGCCGAAGCTTGTGAACAACAATGAGTGAGCGGACATGAAATTTTGTAAGGTCTGTAGAAGGAGGAGTCTTCCCTTCTGTATTTATCAGCCTGCCCATGCTGGGACAGAATCCCTGACAGACATGACTTGAAGGAAGAGAGGTTTATTTCGGTTCACACAGGTTTCAGTCTATGGTCAGCTGGCTCCAAGGTGGAAATATCATGGCGGAAGGACCTGGAAGAGGAAAGCTGTTCACTTCGTGGCAGCCAGGAAGCAGAGAGAGCAGTGAGAACCAGAGAGGATGGGCAGGAGACAACATGCACCCATCGAAGGCCTGCTTCCTGCCCTGGGCCAGCTCCCGAGAGTCCGTCCAGCCGTGACCTCGTCAGCGGGTTGAGCCACTGATGGAGTCACCATTCTCAGGGTCCAATCACCTTCTGAGAGCCCCACTTACAAACACATGAGACTCTGGAGTGACATTTTAGGTCTAAACAGTAACATTCTCCCACTTCACCCTAATTTTGCCCCCCTCACCCAAAATACATATTTGAGTGATAATATAGCTTCCACCTCATACAATGTCATGTTTTTAAAATAAAGTACAATTTAGATAAGTAACCTTTCCTTATGGCTTCTATATGCACAAGTGGCCCAAATGACCTTTTTATTATTACCCCTAAATAATTTTAAATGACTAATGAACTATCTCTAAATTGCTTCAGTGAATCCCAAATAAACAAACAGCACAGTAATTAAGTCTTTCCAGGTCATTATCATAGAGAGATTTAACTTTAAAAGTTTATTTTAGAATATACTGAAAAAGAGTTTAGGATTAATTCCCAAACTATCAACAAACTCAATTTCTAACTTCTTCCTCTAGGGAAGCTGGTTGTCATAATCCACATTTAAGCAACTTCGCAGTTCTTAAGAGACATGTACAAAGTTCATTCCCTCAACATATACTTATTCTGTGACCTGCAACACTGTGCTAAGCAGTGGAATAGTAAATGTGGTAGTAATGGTCCTCTGCCACTACAGAGCTTATAGGCCAGTGCAGAACACAGAAGAAAACACACAATTACAGGACGGTGCGGTAGATGCCCTGATAAGAGAAGTGCAACATATTATCAGAGCACACAGACAAATAATGTTCAAGATATGACCCGGTATTTTTCTGTACTCCAGTAATGGGTGCTCTAGTATTAGGTGAACTGGTGTAGCTGAACGGATTTGAAAAATAGCCAGACGCCTACACAACACTCACATTAGCCAACGGAGAAGCTGATCTGAGTTTCAGAACTAGTCCACTAAGAAAACAAACACCCAGAACAGTTCTCCTTATCAGGTATCAGCTATTGTATAGAAGGAAGAAGAATCTGAATCAAAGTGAAAACTGGAAATACACCAAATGTTAATATTCATTAAACATTAAATATATAGAAATTCCATTTTTCAAACCTCAACTACTATTGTATTTTTGCCAGCACATATATGTGTAGCATATATGTAGCATATGTGTAGATAGGGAATCTTAGTAACAAGCACCCAGACTGTTAGTCTTAAGAAGACACGAGTCCTTCTGCCACTGGGTATCACGGCATGATGTAACACTTTCTGCTACACTGTCAAGATTTTACCGCTGTGATCTGTGCTTCCCGGGTGCAAGAAGGATTCCCAGAACCCCGTGCCTGTATTCCAGAGTTTTGCATTCCTGAAGCGCCCACTGCAAGGGTCACAGGGCTTCTTGGTTTCCAACAGGATCTCAAATTACCAAAACAAAACAGGGTTCTCTTCCTCTTTTGCTTCTAGAGCTTTTCTAGACAAGGGTTTCTCAGTCGGGGTTGAGGATGACAAGAAAGGGTCCACAAGAGACTGTATTCAAAGTGGAACAAAAACATTTCTTAAACCTCACATGCCTCCTCTAATGCTTTTGCTCACAGTGATGAGCAGTGATCCAGCAGAACCCCATCAGCAATTAGAAGTACGCTGCCCCTTTATGGAGGTACACATCACACCACATTCACTCTCGGTGTTCAACATGAGTACGGGAGGGTTCTAATCCTGGGTTACTGGACCATCACAAATGAATTCTGGGTGATACCACACACACAAATAAACAGGTGGTTTGTTAAACAAAGACCAGTTCATTCTGTAGAAAGTCTCAATTAAGAGCACATAAATCTTCAACATACAGAAATCTAGGGGCATGGCAAAGGGGGAGTTCACAGCAACTTGAACTCAAAGGTGAACTGTTTACAAAGTCAGACTAGCAAGGCCAGACCTCATCCTGGAAACATGAGGATCCATCCACCAAAAGTTTTTTTAATATGGTGAAGTGATGGAAGTACTTTAAGACAATGCATCGGACCATGTGGGAGATCAATTAAAGAAGTATGAGTGTGTGTGCCTTTCTGTGTGCATGGGCGTGTGTGTGTGCTGTATGGAGAAAGGGTATAGGGATGCTGGTGTGTGGGTGTGATCAGTGTGGGTGGCTGTGTGATGTGGTATAGAACTGGGGAAGTGAGAAGGAAAAAGTGCATTTGGAGGCTATTCAAAATTGACAATGTGAAAATAGTCTGAATGTAGGGATAGACAGAAAGATAAAGTCTGAAATCGAAGGTAAAGTCTGAAGCTTGTGGATAGGTTACTGACTTATTACAATAAACTAAAATATGGATAAGTCTGAAATCGAAGGTAAAGTCTGAAGCTTGTGGATAGGTTACTGACTTGTTACAATAAACTAAAATATGGATATCAGGAAAAATATGCAAGATTTAATGAGATGAATTGGCTTTAGAAATCCTGAGTTCAGAGTGACATAAGACATCTAATTGTAGACATTTGCCAGTAAAGTTCCAATGTGTGCATACTGTTGAGAACAGGTGACACTAGAAAAATAACTGAATAACATTTCGTGATTTATTTGTCTCCAAAAACAAGTCCATTATGCCATTTTCACATAAGCAAATCATTTGCAAGTACTTATAATCTCCAAATTACTCATTTTAATTTACACTGTATTTGTGAACTATATATATTAACTAATATACCATCAAATGTGATTCTAGCAAGAAATCATAAAATATGCATTGCGCTCATTTGAAACTGATTCTGTCACTTGAATTTATTTAGGGTCCTTTGGCCTTTAAGTACTTATATTAACCAATTTTTCCTTTGTAATTATTCTATAAGAAAGCTCATGCAATTTCTTTGAATCAAGGATAAAAAAGCTGAACTATTTTGAAGGGAAATTTGTCTTAAAAAGTTTTATTTGTGGGGCTGGGGATTTAGCTCAGCGGTTAAAGTGCTTGCCTTGCAAGCACAAGGACCCAAGTTCGATCCCCAGAGCCAAAAAAAAAAAAAAAAAAAAAAAAAGTTTTACTTGGTTGCCTCCTGTCTTAGTTACTTTTGTTGCAGGGACAAAAATACCTGACACCCAAAGTCAAAAGAAGAAAGGTTTATTTAGCTCACAGTTTGTAGAGGTTTCAATCAAAGCAGAGTGGCATGGCAGACAGGCAGAAGGCAGCAAGGTACCTTAGCAGCTTCTTTCTGTCCCTTGTATTTTATCCAGGCTACCCGCCATTAGGGTGGATAGCACTCCCACCCTTAATCCTAGTATCGCATCCTTGATCCCAGCAGAACTATGCCAAACCAATCAGTGGACTAATTTATTAATCACACACTCTAGATCCAGCCACCTCTGAAAATACCCCGCCTATGATGGCATGAGGCTTTGGGGGGTACATCTAGACCCAAGCCATAACACCTCCTAATATTTTATGGTTTTGTAAAAAACACCTGAAACAAAAATAATCTTAATTGTTAATTCATGTCATTTCTGGCAACAGCATGAAGTAACCCATCTTGAAGATGGCAGCTGGCACAAATATCAAGTTCCTCCTTAGCCATTTTAAAGAAAAGCATAATTACTTTATCAGTTCAAGAGTCAAAGGATTTAGTGATATGACTCCCAAGAATTTCAGTTACAAATATCTTGATTTGTAACTGTAATTAGGAAACTTACAGAAAGCAAACTCACAGAAAGGTTAGTAGTACAAAGCCTTGACTGAGAAATCAAAACGTCTATTCTTTGAAATAAATACTGCAGCACTCTTTCCTTTATTGTCTTATACTACAAGAAGCAGAATTTGTGGGGATATAAAATAATCACTGGTTTATTGGTACTAACGAAATGTAACATACTAAAGTAAGACATCAACAAAAAAGGAAAAGTAGGTGGGAACTCTGAACTATCTCTGTAACTTTTATGTAAGTTTAAAACAACTCAGAAATTAAAAGTTTCCTTTAAAAAAGAAATCACTGTATTTTTTAAACTTTTTACTAAGCGTTCATATTTGGCTTAACTTCATATCTGACTTCTTTTCAATACATATGTATTGAGTGAACAGGTGCTCAACTCTATATATGATTCAGTGATTACAGCCTGAGGACCAATTTCTAAGCTGCCACACTCAAGCGTAACATCCAGGAGAGAAAAAAAGACCCTCTGGTGTTTGATTAAACCTAACACGGGTCTCACAGTAACATCAGGTGTTAGGGAAAATAAAAGCTCCTAAAACTACCTCAGTTGGGCAATTAAATACCTAGACCATGTAATAACCAAACTGTGGACTTTTTCAAAGAGCACTGCTGTTCTTAGAGACAGCAGAGAGCTAGGCTGGTTTCCTTTCTGGACCTGCCCAGCCCTGGCACCCTGCTGGCTACCCACTGCTTCTGACACCTGAAGGAGGTAAAAGGGCAAGAGAAGTCCTTGTCCCCTGCAAATGCTTACACTGGTTTGCTGTACAGATGCTCAGAGTTGCCTGCTCCACTCACAGATGGGTCCTCCGTCCCATCTTTGACCCGGATCAGGTGAATGAACCTGCTCAGGGTGGTCTCTTACAACTTTACCCAGTATCTCTGATCCACTGCTAGAGGAAAGCGGTTCTTCTCATCCACTGTCCTCTACTCTCAGTCACCGGCATGACTCACATACTGTCTCTTTTGTCTCCAAGCCCCAGGGTCCGCACACAGGCTTTGCTTGTCACCGCACGCTGCAATGGGCCGCAGAGCACACTAGCCACTGGCCCTAGAAGCGTCAGCACTTCCCTCTGATCTTCCAGTCTCCTCTCTGCCTCACCAGTCTCATTTATAGGCTGAAGGAGGGTACAGAGCTGGAACCCCCAAACCTGCCCCCCACACCGCCTGCTCTGGTAAGTCCCAGTGAGTGCTGCCCCTTGGGGTGACAGTGTGGGGAGCACAGAGGACCTCAGCTCAGACTGAATCTCATTTTATCATCCATTGAAGGGACAACCCTAGGTAAAAAAAATAAGAACTATAAAAAACAAAAGCACTCCCTGCTTTCAGAATGGGATCCTGCTGCTAGCTTAGAGGAGAAGTCTAGGTTTGACCAAAGGTCTTCACATGTGGAGAACGGGTGAGTGGACACCAGGCAGGGGACAAAGCACACACATGAAGGACGTGGCCTCCATCAGGAGCTCAACTGGGCTTTGTAATTTGTCTTCTTTTCCTTCTTTCTTTCTTCCTTTCCTCCAGATAGGTAAGAACTAAGCACTGTACATGGAAACCTACTTTGCCTGGCAGAACTTATTCCACTGATTGCTGTGTTAGCACCTTATAAATAAATGACCCAGATGACTGCTTAGCTTTTCACCCTTTGATTCAGATTCTACTGATTGACACATAAGCTCAGAAATCTAGTAGATCTAAGTTCAAACCTTAACAATGATTTACGTGACCTTGAGCAAGTCACATAATCTCTTCCATATCTGTTGATGTAGTATTAATAACTGCTGTGGGGCTGTTGATAAAGTTAAGTGAAAGTGAATATAAATCACACCATGTGGAATGGAATAAATTCCCTATATGTGTTGACTATTATATTTTAATACCATTATCATTATTACTAGTGAAGATATTAAAAATTAAACCTGTCTCCTACAATTACAAAATGTTAGCTCTGTCAAAGACTAACTTGAAAGTCATCTGGCAGGGTTCATTTGAATTTTTACTCCAACCAATGTGTGAGTGCTTGTTTTTTGCCACATCATTATTTAGTCTTAGAGATACAGTGTTTGAGTAGGTCATAGTACTTAAGCTTATAGGACTGGAAGCCACAACAATAAGAAAAAGCATCATAAAATGCATTAAAAGAACTTTCCAATCAGAATGCAGATGGAGGGACACACTTTTAGATCCAGAAAAGGGACAGAGCTGGGATAGGTACCTGGAGCCTGTAGCATTAGCGAACTCGCCCAAAAGAAATAGGAACTGCCAGGAGAACACAGGAAGCAGAAAATGCCCACCAAGGAAAGATCCCAAGCACTGAAAAACATGCAGTATGGTAAGCTAGCAGGCCAAAATTTCTGCTTAATTCAGCCAAGAAATGGCGCCTTAACCTTTTCAAATAAATCTGCATTTTTTACAATAGAACGCTTATCATCTACATAAATGCTTAATTGATATTTCAAGCAATGTTAAAGAGAAGTAAAACATACAGGCTACATGAACAATCTCACATAAACAACTGCTAATCATTTGTCTCCAAAGGCCAGCCTTGCTAACCATTTCAATAGTTTGTGAGGTTTTGTTTTCCCAGAAGATGTCAGATATTCTAAAATCCCAATTGCTATATTTGAATTACTTTCTTTATTCACTCTCTACTTCCTGCTTTCCCCTCACCAACACACACACACACACA